>JARPMJ010004414.1:0-76608 GCA_033366665.1 Phoxinus dragarum
CTTTGAGCAACCGTTTTCTGGAAAAGCTAAGCCAAGCATCATATTGGGATTTTTTCCTCAAAACAGTCATCCTTAAATGTATAGAACACTGCCGTGACTGGGACGTCCACAAAAAATAAAGTGCATCCATTTTTCCCTGACGACTGGATCTTTCAGCGTATTTAAAAAGTAGTTTAAAGTTTTAAATACATTACTTACAGTTTGCGTCGTCGTTGTTGAGCCCAGAATAGACGGCACGGACTTATCTTTGAGCAACAGTTTTCTGGCAAAGCTCAAAACAGTCATCCTTAAAATGTACAGAACAAACGCTTAAACTAACACTGCCGTGACTGGGGACGTCCGCAAAAAAATAAAGTGCATCCATTTTTCCCTGACGACTGGATCTTTCGCAGCGTATTCAAAGATGTAGTTTGTCCACAGCCAGGAACAGCACATCTGCGGCGTCGTAATCTCCCTGTACACAGACCCACTCGCTGTCTGTCGACTGAACACTTGTGAGGCGCGCGGCGCGCGGGCGCGACAACGATACGAAGTGAGCGTAGTTGTCTTGCGCTTAAAGCGTAGCTGTCTTGCGCTGGAGGCGGTCGTATGCAAACGCTGGTACGTCACTTCGTACCGTGACGTCACTTCTTACCATGGATCCAGAACGAGCTGTATTTAGAGCTTGATTAAATAAATGATTCGTTTATAATGGGGAGGACGTCTTAAGCTATGAAACTTGCAGGACGTTTTAATGGTACAAAGACCTCTTATATACCAAAAGATCAAGGCAAATTTGGTTTCTCATGTCATGACCCCTTTAAACCCTCCAAGGCCTCCTTCAGTCCCCGTTTGGGACCTTTCTACAGTGTTGAACGCTATGAAAGGGGGCCCCTTTCGAGCCTATTCACTCAGTTGACATGAAACACCTGTCTTTCAAGACCGTGTTTCTTTTGGCTCTCGCTTCAGTGAAGCGTGTGTGGGGGATTTGCAAGCGCTCTCAGTTAGAGCTTCTTGTATGGAGTTCGGGCCAAACGACTCTGTAGTCGTGTTGAAACCGAGGCATGGGTACGTACCTAAGTCCCTCAACACACCGTTCAGGGCTCAGGTCATCTCCCTGTCGGCCCTGCCGGCCTCGGAGGACGGAAATAGCTCCCTTTGCCCGGTCAGGGCATTAAGAGCTTATGTGTCCCCGCTCCGCTGTTTTTCGACAGACGGAGCAGCTCTTTGTTTCGTTCAGTGGGCGCTCTAAAGGGCGAGCCGCGACGAAACAGAGTCTATCTCGATGGGTATTGGATACCATTGCGCTAGCCTACGCATCTAGAGGTTTGGAATGCCCCCTGGGCATCAGAGCACATTCTACGAGAGGCATGGCCTCTTCGTGGGCTTGGTATAGCGGAATCTCGTTACAAGATATCTGTATGGCGGCAGGCTGGGCCTCCCCGTCTACATTTATACGGTTCTATAACCTAGAGGTTCCTGCGCTGCAGGCTAAACTGCTCTTGGTCTAGAAGACTATGTTTTAGTGTTCCTGCCCCGCGTTGCGGCCCAGGTCACTTCAATGTTTAAGCATCACTCACTGACATGGTGTCCCATGAGCATGCTATTACCCCTCATATATATATATAATATTTCATATATATGTTATTATGCCCTTAGAGGCACTACTATAAAGGGATGATGTTTTTTAGCCGCTCTCCCTATACTTCTTGGGGTAGGCACTTGTATGCCAGGGCGCGCGCGCCCTTAGGTGTCTGTGTCGGTCCAAGAGCAAGCACGGCGTTTTACATGGGGTTCCCGTAGCGTTCTTTCGACGCAGTACGAGAGAACTCTACGTAAGAGAACGTACTCGGTTACTAACGTAACCTCGGTTCTCTCTAGGAGAGGGAACGAGTACTGCGTCTCATGCCGTGCGTGCCCACGCTGCGTCGCTTTCGTGACGAAAATCGGTGTGTTAGACAGCTATGCTCGTATTTATAGACCTAGGCCGCCACGCCTGTTTCGGCGGGAGATGACGTAGAATGGGCGCGAAGCGCCCTCATTGGTCAGCGTCTCTGGCCTCGCATAGGCTGTGCTTTTCTGGCGGAGCAGCCAATGGGTGAGCGATATTGCTCCGCCTAGGGTTGTATGCTACAGAAAAGCGTTTTACATATTTACAAAATTAAGGATTAATTTTTAGGCTTCAATCTCGACAAAGAAATACTTTCCCGTAGCGTTCTTTCGACGCAGTACTCGTTCCCTCTCCTAGAGAGAACCGAGGTTACGTTAGTAACCGAGTACGTTTCCAAAGATATTGAAAGACACAATTTTACTGTTTTCAGTATGCTAACATCCAGTATAATTAAAGGGGAACTGAAACAAAAAAGATATAACTCTATAACATGTTGGTTATTAAAATAGTAAACAAATGAATAAAAAAATAATATTAAAAACAAAACATATATAAAGTTTTTCCCAATACTGAAATTTACATTTGTTTTTATCAGAGCGCAGCCATGTTCGATGATGTCACTCACTGCCATGGTACCACTGTAGGCTACTAGTGTTATGTCAGGCTATATAGCAATATATTGACCTCTAGGTCGCTATATAGCGCCTTTATTTGACACTGACACGTACTTGCCAGCTTTGCAGGTCATGCATTCTGCTTTGTGCTGAGACTGAGATACAGTTTAACTAATGTTTGCGTTTGCGTTACGTACATGACTGACCGACCGACGGTGAGAAGGCGGGAGGCGGGAAGGCGAGAAGGCGGGACCTAAAGCAATGCTAAAACGCACATCAACCCGATCACATGTTTAGCGTTCATGTTGTTCTTCTTCTGTTGTTTAAACACTACTTTCAGATTCATCAATGTAATGTATTCAGTCCGATTGAAACAAAAGGTGTGCATGAATTCCGACTGTAGAAAGCAAAAGACATTTTGGGTAATCTAGAAATCACGGCCGGATTCATTTTTTTAGGTCCAAAAAGAGGACATGTCTGGGTAAAAGAGGACATAAGAGGACTAGTTTAGGTGTGTGCGCCGCCGCGTCTCTCATTCACAGTTGGTGGATATTGCTTATATTGGATAGTACCTCGATGTCGTATTAATTTAGCAAGGTGATCTATGGTGAATGTGAACATCACGGTAACAACTAAGAAGTGAGTGGAACTTGTTTACAGGACCTGCCGTGGTCACATTTATGCCACAGTCATTTGCAAACAGGTTATTCGGTCCTTGATATATCGGATGTGTTCTATTCGCTTGTTGGACAGATCACCATTTTTTAAACCTTGATTAGCCTAACCTAATCCTAACTAGTTTTTGACTTAATTTAGCATCATGGATAACAGCTAAACCTACATCTCTGTCCTCCGCCTGACTTATGCGTTTTAACGCTCCTTCCCTGTGGCTAACAGTGTTGTGATGATGCCCTGTGTCGGTCTGTCGGTTTGCCCTGCATTGTAGCTAGAAAAGTCAAAGACAGAAGGTATTGCCTCAGGCTTGAGTCTGTTCAACTTGGTCTTCGTCAGTCTACCACTTGAATCAAAAGTGAAGCTCTCCTCATAGTCAGATGTTTGGAAGTGGGCACTACAGACCCTAAACCCAGGGGCTGTAGGAGGGCTAGCCCATTTTAAGGCTGCTAGCCAACATTGTAGGGCTGCCTTTCTCTGTAGAGGTAACCGATGGTAATGAATGTTTTGGCCTGCTGCCTTTGTCCTGTAAATGGTGGCAGCCGGGTGCAATGCAATAAGACCCCCCTCTCGATCTGCCATTTTGCTGGATCTGTCAAGGTAGTCTACCATGCCAGTGACATCACAAATCGTCGAAAATCAAGATGGCTGCGCCCTAGTAACAAAACAACAAACTAACATAATATCTGTTTTCCCCCTTGTAACTACTTCAGCAGTTTTAATTTTCCTACCACAAATAACAATTTTCCTACCACAAATAACAATTTTCCTACCACAAATAACAATTTTCCTACCACAAATAACAATTTTCCTACCACAAATAACAATAACACATGTGTTATATGACCTTAACTTCCTATTTCGTTTCAGTTCCCCTTTAAGGACCATATCACATTGGATGCGTAAGCAGTGTAAACAGGTCATAATTTTATAACAAATTGGAGCATGCACATTTAACGTAGAGGAAGCGCGTTGCAGGAGCAGAAGCAGCAGTGCTGCGATTGGTTTGGCGCCAAGTCTTATTTTTGCTGTGCTGCACATGCTGAATTAAAGTGACAATGCACTTTTCATAATCAAATAAACATGCGTTTATGGTGAAATTAAGACTTATTTTGTAGGGCTGCCCCCTAATAGTCGACAAAACGTTAGTCAACGAGAAGAGGCTTAGTCAACCATGATTCTATTAGTCAATTAGTCCCTGAAAAAAAAATCCCACAGGAGGGTGGCGAAGTCCCCTCAGTCTGAGGGACAGATCATAACAGTGGGGTCCTTGTGCTATTCGTCTATCGACCTCAAATACGCATGGCTTATCATTTGAAAGTTTTAAATGAGCCATTTTTTTTTTAAATTGAAACATGCAACTTTACATGGCTGCTCACTCTAACGCTAATTAAGATAAATGTGCGCTATTATTTGGCGCATATCCAAGTATTTGTGCAAAGTGTGGAAGGCAGCTAAAGTATAGCGTGCTTACTGCATGACATAATGGTGCCGTTGCCATCACTTCCATTTTTTCAACTTAAAATGCTCTGTCATTTTTGGTCATACAGAGTAATACATCATTCCTGTCCCAACTGTAAAGGGTCTACTTTTACTTGTGTAAACTCACAATAACAACAAAACATTGTGCTTTTGTGAAATAAAATAAACAAACAGGATGGTTTCTCTGCTGTTTCGGAAATTTAGGCTATTTGCCTCACAGACAGAGAAATATATCTATAGAAAGCTTGAAATGTCTACTTTTAAACAAATTCAAAATAAAAACAAATACTCTCTGATTATGTAATCCACATGAAAGGTGCATTTCTCTCTAAAGGCTCCACTACACAGCAGGGATGGCGAGTCAGCATCATCAACTCCATCGTTGCAGCTGATACTGACTCAGAAAACACTAGTTTATTAATAAACAATCCTTGCAATTTTTTCTAAAACATTCATAATCAGTAGTCAGGGATAATATCAGAATTTGTAGTATACATGGTTTGAAATGAACACCCGCCACCCGACCAAATATAAATACATTTCAACCATGGTGGGTTCTCTATCAATTCAATTCGGTGGGCTCTGATTGATATATTATGCCTAAAATTAAAGAAAGTGATACAGGATTGGAAAAAAAATTAAAAAAGAGGTAAATGATAACATCATTTTCATTTTGTAGTCAACTATCCCTTTAAAGACATAAAGCAAAAGTATTAAGGCAGTTCACACTGCAACATCAAACTCCAAAAACATGGTTGTGTGTTTTTTGTTTTTTCAGTCAGTGCTTTCAACCTGTTGAGTTTGTTGTGTCAGTATAAATCGACGGCATGATGCGACCACCCCTAAAATGGGTATTGACAAGTTGCTTATTTAACTTTTTAATTATTGATTTGTCTAAATCTTTACATTTAATATTGAATAGCCACAACAGAAATGCAAATCAGATTATTAGTTACAACAAGCATGACTGGCAAGAATGCTCATTCATGAAGGTTGAGTCAGTAAAGTAACCCATGCTAATCCCAGCCCTACCATCTCATGGGTACAGGACTGGTTTCTGGCCCACAAAACCAAACAAATCCCCATTTAAATTGGATTAAGCGTGACCACAAACCTCACTGTTACCTGTCTTTAACAAATTAGTTGGGTTCATGATTAATCATGCATCACATGCACATGAAAGTGTGACATTTGCTGTGAAAAGCCAAACATGGAGAACCAACACACGTCATTCACTTCTCTACGTAAGATTAAGGCATTACTAATAATATAGATGAATTTAAACCTATTTACACAAAATGAATCAACATTGTTGCTGCTGCAAAAAAACATACGAGTATGTTACCAGATATGTGAGTTTATATAAGTCTCGAAACATTACAGAATGTTTTAAGCTTAAATTTTAATCTTAAAATAACTTTTTAGTATGTTCATATGTATAATTATTTATAGGCAGTGTCATTTTTTCCCCCCAGCTTTTTTATTGAAGCCCTATTTTATAATATATAATGTGCGGGACAATATTCTTATGCAGATCTGATTAATTTGGTGATGTATGATGGTGGCAATGAACCCCCGTAAAAAGTTATTCACCTTTGTGGTACTGAAAATGCAGTTTGCTCGAACTAAATTCAAATTTACCTGGTTAGCCACTTCTCTCAATAAATACTAGGGCCTTTAAGTATGATGATTTATATAAATCATGTTTCAGGGCTAGGCATAGAACAGACATTAAAGGTACACTACGGAACCTTTTAGTGGTGTAATCCAACCTTGTGGTTGAAACATGAAATTGCATACATGCAGAAGAACATTGTTGTTGGTGAACATGTCAGGTGTGCTTCAGCAGTGCTCTTCTGTGTGGATAAATCTCATGGTTTGTACTGTACTTACATTTAAATCTGACTAGTTACACAGAGTCCCTAGTTGTATTTCAATCCACATACCGGTATTTTGTATGTTATTTTTGGAATTTTACATGAAAAAAATGCTGGCTGGATACAGAAAGATGTAAATAAAATGTGTATAAAAAGATATACAGTATGCAGTATGCAAATATGAGGTTTGTGAATAGGGATGTGCCCGAAGCAGAATACTATGTTCGGAAAGGGATGGAAGGAAAAAATATATTTCAATGCTTTTGCGTTCTCTCGCAATTATATAGTTGAGTAATTATATTGTATATAATTTTGGGCATCTGGGGGCCTCTATCAATATGCAGAGTATTGCAATTTGCTTTTAAATGCACTCTCACGTTTTACTTTCACTTTCGAATTCTCGATCACGCATACTCTCCGTATAGTTTATTTGAGCAATACAATTGTACCTTGATCATTCATGTAAGTTCATAGTACATTAAGGGAATAACAGATCAAATACAAATTAAAACTCAATTTAAAAAAAGTCTAGCTTCATTTTCATCCACATGTTTTTATGCACATTTTGGGATATCACATACACATTCTAGATGGAAACAGCAAGATGCAAGTAAAATCTCTAAAATGCACATAAAAACAGCATGCTTTTTTTGAGATGGATGAATTTTGAAATCTGCTAAATGAAAAGCTTGCATATTTGTTAAAGACATGAATATTTTTTTTGAATATTTTAAATTCAATCTCAAATTTGAGATGATAAACATGTTCCTATGGATTTTTTAAAAGTGTTTGTTTTTCAGAATCTCAATCCAGCATGAGAGATCAGACTCACCAGAACCCAGCTGTGTGTCTGTGAAGAGTGACCAGTCATTCGAGCTTCTACCGGACTTTAAAAACGAAAGCATTCCTCCTGATTTTAGGTAAAACATTTTTATAGAGGGGCAATGATGTTACTTTATTTGCTGTATTTTTTTAATTGTCTTTTTCTTATTTTTTTTTATTTTTTTCAAAAAACGTTACTTCTGAAGATAAAATTAGGTACAGGTGACACTTTAATGTGGACAACGATTTTCTTGTTAAGAAGGGGGGGGGGGTCTCGCGAGTCCTTTGTTCAACATTCGCCGCTGGCTCAAAACCACACCCATAGCGGAACGCCCATCATTTTTTTTTCCGTTAACGATAGTTCCACCAATCAACTATAGGCACCGATATATTGGCAAAACTATAATGAATCGGTCAACCTCTACTTTTTACTATCTTCATGTGATAAGTGAAATCTGATGTACTGTAATGTAATGAACTACCGCAGCAAGCCTAACCATGTCCCCTTTAGGGCTCTGTAGAATACTTTGGGCATATCCCTATTCATGTGTTTTGTCTTTGCAATTTAACCCACAAGTAATTTATTACATTGAACAAAAGAGCCACAGTGGCTTCCCCAGTAGCTACAACTTCCATTTCCATCGCTATTTTGCACCACTTTCCCTGATGGAAATGGAGCTTTATTTGCAATTATTATTTTTGAATACTTGCAGTATTTCTATAGTAATACACTTTCATTGAAGTCTGGCAGGTAAATTTGGTTTTAAAAGCAAAAATGTAAAGCTTGCATTTTTGTTAAAGCCAGGAATATTTTATTTGAATATTTGGAAATTAATCTCCTATGGATTTTTAAAAAGTGTTTGTTTTTCAGAATCTCAATCCAGCATGAGAGATCAGACTCACCAGAACCAAGCTATGTGTCTGTGAAGAGTGACCAGTCATTCGAGCTTCTACCGGACTTTAAAAAGGAAAGCATTCCTCCTGATTTTAGGTAAAACGTTTATAAATTAGACCCTGTATACACTTGGTATTAACCCTCTGGGGTCTGAGGGGTTTTCTGGGTCCTGGAGGTGTTCTGACATGCTCTAACATTTGCGCTTATTTCTGTTACTTGTGACATTTTCATGGCTAAAGTCTTATCACACTGTATTCAGCACAAACTCTGCTACAATAATATGTCAGCAGCATGTATGTATTGTTTTTTAGTTTTGAGATAATGACATTTATGCGTGGTTTGTGAAAATAACAAAAAAAAAAAGTCACTGAAATAAGGTCATGAAACCCAAACTGATTATTTCTTCACAAGACTTTTGAAAATTGTACCACGTAGCCTAGAATATTTGCTCCAAAACTATGTTAAAATCATCCTGCATACTCATTCACATAAGACAATATATTGATTAAAAATTTGTAAGACATGTCTTGTGTAAGAAAGCTTTATGCGATGAGGCGTTAACAACCCATGCATATTAAGTGTTTCACACCTGAGAGAGACAAAGAGCTTCCCATAATGGCCCTATTAGGAGCTCTCAGGCACTATCATTACATTACCTTGCACAAAGAATGAGGAGATTTAAAAGGGGTCATGACATGGTTTTTTTTATTTTATTATTATGTTCCCTTAGGTGCAAATATAGTATTACTATAGTTTTTTTTACAAAAAACTTTTAAAATGTAGTGATTTATGACCCTTTCCCACCCTGTTTCTCATCCTCTGATTCAAACAGTCTGTTTTGGGGGTGTTTCCCCTTTAAGAGTTCAGTGTTAACGCCCACTGTTATGATTGGCTAACGTCAGTGCTATGCATCAATTATTAACGCCCCCAGCCAGAACGTTTGCGGATTCGTTGCAACTGTTTAATAGCGGGTGATGCATGCGAAGCGATGGCTCTTGCAATGATAAAACCTTATTATGTTTGAGCCAGAATCAGAGGAAAATGAACCATCACCACAACAACGAAGACTGGATCAGCCCGTGTCCACATGGAAAGTAAAACTATTTTGAATTAATAAAAAAAAATTAACCCGAGACACTTGAAAACGGATTTTTGTTGCATAATTATCCTATAGCTTAATTTGCTAACAGTTTAACATTATTTAACTAATTCCAATGAAATGATAGGGACAAAAATGCATGCACAGGCCATATTTGAAGATGCAGCATTGATAAAGGCAACATTTTTTATTTTCTATCACATGTAGGCCTACTAGAAAGGCGACATATTTTCAAGATTCTCTTATATAAATGTGTTTATATTAGCCATGGTAAAAAGTAAGTTTGCGTCGTCGTTGTTGAGCCCAGAATATTCGGCACAGACTTATCTTTGAGCAACAGTTTTCTAGCAAAGCCAAGCATCATATTGGGATTTTTTCCTCAAAACAGTCATCCTTAAATGTATAGAACACTGCCGTGACTGGGACGTCCGCAAAAAATAAAGTGCATCCATTTTTCCCTGACGACTGGATCTTTCAGCGTATTTAAAAAGTAGTTTAAAGTTTTTAATACATTACTTACAGTTTGCGTCGTCGATGTTGAGCCCAGAATAGTCGGCACGGACTTATCTTTGAGCAACAGTTTTCTGGCAAAGCTCAAAACAGTCATCCTTCAAATGTACAGAACAAACGCTTAAACTAACACTGCCGTGACTGAGACGTCCGCAAAAAATAAAGTGCATCCATTTTTCCCTGACGACTGGATCTTTCGCAGCGTATTCAAAGATGTTGTTTGTCCACAGCCAGGAACAGCACATCTGCGTGGCATCGTAATTTCCCAGTACACAGACCCACTCGCTGTCTGTCGACTGAACACTTGTGAGGCGCGCAGCGCGGCGGGCGCGACAACGATACGAAATGAGCGTAGTTGTCCTTGCGCTTAAAGCGTAGTTGTCTTGTGCTGGAGGCGGTCATATGCAAACGCTGGTACGTCACTTCGTACCGTGACGTCACTTCTTACCATGGATCCAGAACGAGCTGTATTTAGAGCTTGATTAAATAAATGATTTGTTTATAATGGGGAGGACGTCTTAAGCCATGAAACTTGCAGGATGTTTTAATGGTACAAAGACCTCTTATATACCAAAAGATCCAGGCAAATTTGGTTTCTCATGTCATGACCCCTTTAAAAAAGAATGGCTTTTTGATTGTTTGGATTTATTTACAACACAACATAATCCAAAGATAGACAACAAAGGACAAAAAAGTACATTATTGAACACACTGATCACACCTTTGTGCCATTCCTGAAACACATACCTGTCATTTCTATGTTGTTTGATTTTTCATTTGACCATGTTCATGTACATGTACAGAGAATCATGTGAATGTTTAAGTCAGCAGGACTCCATTAGGTCTCTCATCTGGTCCCTGTAAAAAACAACAACAACAAAAATGAAACAACTGTGAACATGGTGATATCAAGATAAACTATAGGGCTGCACGATTCTGGGAATACATTTTTAGATTTTAAAATTAGGTTAAAATTAGGTTAACCTTGTTGTGCCTTGTAGGCATATGTGCAGTGCTGCATACAATAATAATAACAAGCCTATAGCAGCTAGGCAGCCTATAAATCGTTAAACACTTCAGTAACACTACACTAGAGTAAAAATATACTGATTATCAGCTGTTACTTCAAATGTTTACAATCGTTATGACGTTATGAAATGAGATTGAAGTATAAACATGCGTTTTGCTTTTCAAACAGACAGCGCGACTGACTCAAACTCACAGCGTGTGCAGAGACATTTACTGAAGCGATTGAGCCGCTGAATGTGAAGTTTGTGCAACAATAACAATATAATTCAGAATTATTTCTTACCTTAAAATCTTTGTCTTCAAATCGCGTTTTTCTTCTTCGGATGTATATCCAATAAGCTCACAGCTAGCATGTCTTCCAAACTCGACGAACAGCAGAGGACTGATGAAGTTTGGTGCTTTGTTTTTGAGGTAATGAGGGCGTTCGCGTGACACCTGAGTTTTGTTTATGTTTAGAGACGTGCTCAAGAAAAAAAAGTTCACGAGACTGAGAGACAGAAAGCACACCCTGTTTAATTTCTTTATTTTACAAAAGCACAATGTTTTGTTTTGATTGTAAGTGGACACATACAAAAGTATTTTTTTTTTCCATATTTATTAAGTCTGTATGACCATATATGACGGAGTATTTTAAGTCTATTTAGCTGCTATGTGAAAAAAAATCGCGCAAATCACGCCGGCGTGATTGCCGACCCCAGAGGGTTAAGATGCGTTCTGGTCGAACGGATCACAAGTAGACGTGGAAGACACCTTCCCTTTTACACCTTGTGTTTTATGGAGCCTTCACGTGCTATGGAAAATATTATATTTTCCACTTGTGAACTGGTATTTACCAGTGTGTTGTGTTCAAGTGCTTTTGTTGTCGTAATGTAGGGTCCTAGTAAATCATAGTGTCGCTGGCGTACACTACAGACAAAATACATTCACGTGAATAAATTGCCTGACCGCTCATTACTAGGAGGCTCCTATTGACTGCTAGCTAGCATCTGCTCTGGGTAGGTAACACCAAACCATAACGGTATTTTTAAAACTGACACTGAGTTAACGCATTATATTACAATCGTTAATGACACAACATTGTATAGGCTATAAAAACTATCCGCTAACAGTAGCAAAAAAACGTTCAGTTGTGTACAATGCTTACCATTCACGACTCTTGCGTTGCTCTCCGCCATTTTGAAACGTTCAAAACGTTTTAGACCCTCTTTACACCTGTATTTAGCATCGTCCACTTGTGATACGATCGTCCAAAATAAAGTGAGCCAGTAATTCACTGTTTTTTGTTATTTTACAGTTGTTTACCACACTGTTAAAATAAATGCACTAAATTAAAACTCATATGAAATGAGTTAACTAATTTAACTCAAACAAAGCAGCTGCCTTTTGGCCCATAATTACACAAGAGTAAATGGGGCCAGATAGGCCACACCCCTCTGCAAGAGTCCTGAAAATGTCACAAAACAGCCACTGGAGTGGGACCCACAAGGAAAGAGAAAAGTGGGCAGGCCAAGACGGACGTGGAGACCAAAACTGAGTCGGCTGGAAGAATGTTACTTAGGCCCTATGCTCCCTTGAGGAGTTTGTGAAATGGAGAGAGAGAAAGTAAAAAATAACTACAATAAATAAAAGATCATCAAAGCTGGAAACATCGTTAACTTAAATCTTTTGCAGATAACTCCACATTACTGTTTTTCTACAGTTTTTTTCTGAAAACTTAATTTAGAGTTTATTACTGTTAAAATACCTTTTGTGGGTGTTTTTCTCTATCTTACACCTTTAACCCGTTTAACCACACAAGAAAATCCAGCAGTGTCCACACTACAAAGAGTAACGCAGTGTTGAATTAAAAGGATAGTTCACCCAAAAATGAAAATTAGCCCATGATTTACTCACCCTGAAGCCATCCTAGGTGTATTTGACATTGCTCTTACAGACGAATACAATCTGAGTTATATTAAAAAATGTCCTGGGTCTTTCAAGCTTTATAAATCAGAGTGAATGGCTGTATGTCTTTGGAAGTCCATCAAAGCACAGTACTGGGCAAAAAATTTATGCCCAGTACACACTGTATCATTTTGCCCTGTCCCAGGCGAAAGATGAACAATCGTGGCTATTTCTCTGGTTGTGGCTCCTAAACGGTAGTCCTATGGTGTACAGTGAGAGAGGTTCAAAGACGACCCTTGTTGCTTTTCCCTTGCCATGACCAATTTACATATTCTCTTCTTTCGCTTCCTTTTTTTTCCGCACATATTACAAATAGCACAGATAAATACAATAGAACAAAGAAAGGCTACAAATGAAATAAACAGTGCTTTTAGAGTTTTTTCAGGTAGGTCTAACAGTAGTGTTCAGGTACAGAACAACACTGCATATTCACAAGCACAAGACAAAACAGAACATGAAGCATTAGGACGATGTAAACATGAACCGCGTGTTACACAGAACTCAACACATGCAGACAGAAGAGCGTATGGCCTGAACGAAATCGAAACTCAGAATCCTGACAGTACTTATTAATAAGTATTAATTATCTGGCTAGTCTAGCTTTATTTTCATCCACATGTTTTTATGCACATTTTGGGATATCACATACACATTCTAGATGGAAACAGCAAGATGCAAGTAAAATCTCTAAAATGCACATAAAAACAGCATGCTTTTTTTGAGATGGATGAATATTGAAATCTGCTAAATGAAAAGCTTGCATTTTTGTTAAAGACATGAATTTTTTTTTTGAATATTTTAAATTCAATCTCAAATTTGAGATGATAAACATGTTCCTATGGATTTTTTAAAAGTGTTTGTTTTTCAGAATCTCAATCCAGCATGAGAGATCAGACTCACCAGAACCCAGCTGTGTGTCTGTGAAGAGTGACCAGTCATTCGAGCTTCTACCGGACTTTAAAAACGAAAGCATTCCTCCTGATTTTAGGTAAAACGTTTTTATAGAGGGGCAATGATGTTACTTTATTTGCTGTATTTTTTTTATTGTCTTTTTCTTATTTTTTTCATTTAAAAAAAAACCCCGTTACTTCTGAAGATAAATTAGATACAGGTGACACTTTAATGTGGACAACGATTTTCTTGTTAAAAAGCCTTTATTGATATGGCTGTGTCATAATAGAAACTCTGTAACTTAAGGCTGTAACATAATAACAGAAAAAAAGCAGCCCCATGCTTAACAGCAGAAAAATTATTCTTAAAGGGATCATTTTTAAAAACAATAATTACTCTTAAATAAGATTAAACATTTAAAAATAAGTTTTTATTTGGGTTACCTAAGGTTTCATGGTGATATCTGCTAGTTAAAAACATTACCCTATTCACCTGTAGTGTCTCGCCTTAATAGAAAATACTTGAATAGCACTATGCTAAAGGGTTTAAATGAAGCAACAGATGACTAATCATCAACAAATGAGACCTTAAAGGAATAGTTCACTTTAAAATGAAAATTCTGTCATCATATACTCACCCTCATGTGGTTTCAAACCTGTATGAATTTCTTTCCTCTGCTGAACACAAAGGAAGATATTTAGAAGAATGTCAGTAACCAGACAGTTTCTGGGTCCCATTGACTTCCATAGTATATATTTTTTTCCTACTATGGAAGTCAATGGGACCCAGAAACTGTCTGGTTACTGACATTCTTCTAAATATCTTCCTTTGTGTTCAGCAGGGGAAAGAAATTCATACAGGTTTGAAACAACTTAAGGGTGAGTATATGATGACAGAATTTTCATTTTAAAGTGAACTATTCCTTTAAAGGTGCCATGTGTAAAAATTGAGGTAAAAATATCCAAAACATGAGCTACACGCATCAAAAGAATGAGAAGAAATAAGGGCAATGATGTCATTAAAAAAATGTCAAGTTATAGTGCTGCAGAGATATCAACCTTAATTAGCATTAGCATTACTAGCCACGGCCCGACAGGTGTCGTAATACCAGTTTCGGCCATGGGAGGCGGTATGCGGGCAACATAACCACCAGCCAACCAGCAATACACGAATAACTCGCACGGCTTGTGGGCGTACTTGAACCTGATGTCAATCGTGTGGAAAGTACCATAGACAGTAGGAAAGTACAGCCCACTACTTCATTTCAATTCAGGGAAGAGAGCGGAAGGATGGCTGAAGCCTTTGGCAAGAGACCCCTACAACCACCGCGCTCTGAAGCACAAATCAGATCAGATAAGAAAAGGGCCGCTCGTCACGGTCCGGGCTCGAAAGCGCGGGGACGGGGAGCGAACTGCAGCGCATAGCCCTGTTTTACAACGTTCAGCACCCATTCTGACGCGCCCGGGATCGCTCCCCATGCTTTCGCACGCATAGCTAGGGGCAGAATGGTCTCGTGTTCTGACCGCCGCACTGCGCGGGTTCGAGAAACTGAAACGGAGGTATCAGCGCGGCGCGCGCGCCCTCGTTGTCTGAATATTGCTGCTCGCTGACAACAGCAGCCGCTGTTTCACATTCAGTGAGTTACTCGGTCGCTCAGGACGGAGAACAACTTGTGGCGCGAACAGGTCATGTGTAGCCTACTGTATCTTTCAACAGTGTTCGTGTTTTTTTTACTATAGTAGAGATGATCGGTTCACGTGCGCTATCTGATGTTTACTGCATCACTCGACATGGAGAGGTTGGGTAAAGTAATAATTACAAGAGCTTCAACGGTTATCAGATACAAGCATTCAACTGCCCTGTAGTATATATATATATATAAATATAAATATAGGTTATTTGTGTTTGCGCACGTGATATCAGGAAGCAATGTAATAACGTTACCTGTAATACACACATGATGGTGATGCGCAAATCGAGTGTGTGTGTGTGTGTGTCACAAATCATTATTGTTTCTTCAACTTATTAAAATATCTTACTTTACTGCAACTATCTGTTTCTGCTTCTTTATCATATAGTGTGTGATTTATAAAATACCATATCCTACATCACATATTTTGATATGTGAGGTATACTGCCCCCATCTGGTGTGGAATGTGGAGTATGACTTGATTTTTTTTGCCAGACAATTACACATGGCACCTTTAAGGTCTCATTTGTTGATGATTAGTCATCTGTTGCTTCATTTAAACCCTTTAGCATAGTGCTATTCAAGTATTTTCTATTAAGGCGAGACACTACAGGTGAATAGGGTAATGTTTTTAACTAGCAGATATCACCATGAAACCTTAGGTAACCCAAATAAAAACTTATTTTTAAATGTTTAATCTTATTTAAGAGTAATTATTGTTTTTAAAAATTATAGAACATAAAAAAAGGAAAGGTGCCCAAAGCAAAAGTTTTGGGCATCCTGCATGGTCAGTCAGGGCTCAAAACTAACATTTTAGAGTAGGCACTGGTGCCGCTAAGTTCAGCTAACTCGTAACATTTGAGAACACTGATTACCTCAATTCAATTAATTTTTATAAAAAACAATAGTTATGAGTACTCTGAACTTATTTTAATACAATAAGGATATTAGTCCACAAAAACAAGGATATTTCTTTATACAGAAACTTTACACTGCATTCAAATACTTTATATAGCTGAAACTTCACTATATTGAGTAACTGAAATTAAAAACTTTTAATGAACTCAGAGTGCTTGCAGTTACTGCTAGCTCACAATATCACACAAAGTAAAATCCAATAAGTTAAGCTAATTCATAACCTTTGAGGACACACTGTTAGCCCGGACAAGTTGAATATACTTTAAAAATTGGTGCAAACTGGTTGCCCTAAAAATGTTTAATACTGGTAACTTAAAAATTTGAGGTAATTTAACTTAAAATGTTCTGTAATATCAATTACTTTGCAGTTATTACACATAGTATATTTGAGTTCAATGTACTAAGTAATTTAAATGTATGTAAATTGATTTATTTTTAATTAGTTAAACTAGAAAATTAAGGAAAAAACGCAAATAAATGTACATTCATACAAGTTTTTATTTCAATTGAATTTTACATTTTCATTTGAAATGCAACAAAACATGAATTTTCCATGCCCTGTAAACATTTTCCTCATAAAACATGAAAAAAAAAACTAATTTGTTTTAACAAATTAGCGTATTGCTAAGCATATGAACAGTCTATCTCAGAATCACAACAAATTGCACCAAAACTATATGGTTTGTTTACACTCATAATATTGTCAGTATTTAATTTTGGGTGCCAGCTTACCTTTTCCCAGGCTGAGCATTACCTGCTGAATAAAATTAAAAATAGTTTTTCATACAGTTAGGGTAGTCCAGGGCAGGCTGTAAATCAATCCGAAAAAAGGAGACAGAAGGCCTGAGGTTGGTCAGTTCATCCATCACTTTCTTGATCAACGCAGATGATTCTCACTGGAGTTTGTCTGTATGAGTCCTTGTCAGCTGCATCCTGACAGAGAAACAAAAAGATAGAAGTAAAAGATAGACAAATACATTATCATGTGAGATGATTCTGTTGTCAAATACTCAGTGCTGCATTTACACCTTGTCGTAATTACTGTAATTTCCGAGATGATAAAATGTGACGGTGCCGTACTCTGAGCCGTTCATGTTATTTGACTGGGAAATATGTTCGTTTTTTTAAGGCAACACTATACACGGCTAAATGAATCCGCAACAGTAGGGTGCTACACTGATAATGTGGAAAAAGTAGGAGCTCTCAGAAAATTACCAGTTTACAGGTTGCAATTACGAGTTCTACAACATGGCGTGAATGCACCTATACATATGTTTGAAACTTTTTCTTTCGTCCAAGCAGACCAGGAGACTTTGGGATCGTGTTCAAACAGAAGTTATTCTTTATTTGAGCGGGGCTGCAGTTCTTCTAAAAACAGTCTAACTTAAAACAGTATAAATTGGTAGTTTAAATACATTTACAAGGAGGAGGGACTTTTGGAGGTGGAGACAAATACAAACAAAGCATGCAAATGTTTTCAATACAGTGAAAACCGGTTAGGCAGGTTATCTGGCTTGACACAATCAGCATAACTATTCAAACACATAGATCCTAATCCAATCAGCCTAACTATTCAACGTCTGGGGCTGAGGCTCCAAGAGCCATTTGGACTCCGAAAAAACCTTTGCAGAAAAAAGGTGAGAGTCTCAGTGACTTTCAATGGAGAAAACAGGAATTGCAACTTTGCTGAGCAGTGGAACCTAAATTAAACAAATTAATAAATTTGTAATTCTACAATTCCCCCTTTGGGAGTACTAATAACTCCCACAAAATACAAATTTAGACACTTAAAAGTTCATTCTTGTAACTTGTGATCGTTACAGGCACATAGCACATCTGTGTTGATTTTCTGTAATTGCATGCGGACACAGAAACAAAACATGCAGTTAAGTTCTTACGGGTAATATTCTTTTCTGGTTGGAACTGTCATTTTCTCGTGTACCTAACAAGTTTCCGAACCATGAATAATTTAATTATCTTCAGTCATCTGGTGTAATTTTTCTGAAAGATCAAGAATGTCTTGTTGGATTTTGTTAAAGTTCTCGGTTGGATTCATTAAACCGGAGCAGGACTCAGGGCCACTCTGTTCTGTAAGATCATCATCTTGTGCGAAGCGAGAGTGTCCGTGATGTTACCCAGGGCCAAAGCCGTTTCTTTGGCCAATTTCTGTACAGAATTTGATAAGCTTCTGACTTCTGATCAAGGGCCTGTATGACACCATACGATGGTTTTAATGCTCAGAGAGTTCTTGGCCACCATGTTTGTGCACAAGTGAGTCCTGGAATGCAGCCATCTTCTGTTTGTGGTAGGCGCTGAAGGCAGGTGTGACATGCAAACAAGGCATTCCTTGACATATTCATCAGCTCTAAGAATATGTTGTTTCTGGGGTCTGCACTTTGCGCGATGTCCATGATTGTTACTAGTACAGCAATCTTGATCGTGTTGATGGATTACTGAAGTTCCCGTAGGTGAGTCTCTGCGTTGTGTATTTTTTTCTTCTGTGTTGGTTGTAGTCTCTGCAGTTGGTCTAGTTGTTTCCTGGAGGTTGGGTCTTCATATGCAGGAGTGTAGGTCAGTGCATATGGGTCTCGGGGTATCTGCACAGAGGAAGAAAGAAAACAAAAGAGTACAACGGCAACAGAGCAGTATTTGTTGTAAAGACTGCAAACATTAGGGTTGTATCCTCTGTTCAATCTGAGTCTCCTATTGTTGTTCTTTCTTTCCCTATTTCTTAATTCATGAGACACCTAAAAGGAACAGTGAGGAAAGGATGGACTAGTGGTTGGGTAAGGCCTATGAGGGAGTCTTCACCGCAGGTTTGGCCCGCTAAGCCTGTTGCTTTTGGTTCTTCCCTGGGCTCCTCACTGGTCCGTGTCCTATCCTATCCCTGCAGGGGGAGAAACAACTTTACAGTGTGACATATGAGTCCAAGTTTTCCTTGGTGTTCCATCCTCCATCCTGTTTTCATATACGTGTAGGGCTGCATAAAATAGCACTTCAGTAAACACTACACTATAAAAAATATATAGATTATCATGTTACTTCAAATGTTTCCATTCGTTCTGAAATGAGATGGAGTAAAAACATGAAGCCTAATGTTTAACGCGTTTGCAATTCAAACGCACAGCGCAAGTGACTCAAACTCACAACTCACAGCGTGTGCCAGAGAACATTTATTGAAGCGATCGAGCCGCTTTAAACCATGAAACATTATTGTTAGACTACCACATTATACATATCTACATTTGAGCAGATGATATCCACAAACACAGTATTTAACATTAACCCTCTGGGGTCTGAGGGGTTTTCTGGGTCCTGGAGGTGTTCTGACATGCTCCAACATTTGTGCTTATTTCTGTTACTTGTGACATTTTCATGGCTAAAGTCTTATCACACTGCATTCAGCACAAACTCTGCTACAATAATATGTCAGCAGCATGTATTTAAAAGTTTGTAGTTTTGAGTCTATTGTGCTACTATGTGAAGAAAATCCATCAAAATGTGCCGGCACGTTTGCCGACCCCAGGGGATTAAGTAAAGTAAAGATACGTGAAAAATTTACTTAAGTAAAGTAACAAAGTATTTGTACTTCGTCGATTTTTGTTGTACAGGCAAGTGTTTAGTGGTGAAATGTAACAGAGTTATTTGAGTCTTTTTTTGCACTGATAAGAAAAAAAGCGAGCTGGTCGCGCCGGCGTGACTGCCAACCCCAGAGGGTTAATGGCAGACATCACAGCATTGGGTAGGCTGCTGTCGCTTTAAAAATCTGCCGCACACGACCTGGATCTGACGCACATCCTATTTTGCCCGACAAAACAGGTTATTTTGTGTGTTTTTGTTTAAGCCTCTGTCTGAAGCGGCTTTCTGTGCACACGAGTGTGTGTGTGTGTGTGTGTGTGTGTGTGTGTGTGTGTCACAGGAGAGACAGGAGATTTCACAGACGATTCAGATTCATGTCATGTGCTTCAGATCTTAGCGTCAGCAGCCTAACAAACCTGCTGCTGTGATGTCTGTCATTCATGTAAATCAAAGAAGAAAAAAAAACTGAGAAATTCACTCACTGCTCTTGACTGAATAACATTTGTAGCTTTAATAAGGATTAATCTATATTACATTTATGATTTATTCATTTTCTGTATATTTCTCACTTGTTCGATCAAATATTTGAAATATAAGTGTCTTTTTGTTGTTTCTGAATTAATTTGGAGATTAACTGCAATTATTACAATATACAAATGTATTAAAACGTTAATATATTGTATATGTGGGTTTGTGTGATTATACATATAATTTTACCAATTACTTCAAGACTCTAGTTTATTATGCGTCAATACAGTCATTGTGTTTTATTATTGAATTATTGAAATTAAATTTTTGTATGACAAATATGACTTTTTTTTTATACTTTACTATAACTAATTTATTATTGATCTGAATAGATGCAAAACTAAATTATTTTCAATCTCCATTTAAGATCAACTAAGAGGAAAAGATCAGACTCACTGGAACCCAGCTGTGAGTCTACGGAGAGTAATTCATCGAATGTAAATTCACTTCACTATTGGAGATAAAAGGACATCATCTTATTTGAGGTAAAATGATGTTATGTTGTGTTGCAATAGGTTGCCTCTTTTATTTTCTAAATGTTTTTTTTTTTTTATGTTAGAAACTCTTAGACAGTGTTTTACTCTTTTTTTTTTATATAATCGCTTTGGCACTTCTAAAAGTAAGTGGTACATTTTCAAAACATTAGTTCTAACCTCTCAAATAATTTCAGAATCACAAAGTAAAAATGTTCCCATAAAAAAGATTTAAATGAACATTGAACAGTGGCTAGGACTGCACCTGATAGCTTTATATAAATCTGTTTTGTTCCTCTTCCAGTGATCCCTCAACATGTTGGTGCCCTTGAAACACTCAAATCAAATCTAAAGAAGAAGTTTCAGTGTCTGTATGAGGGAATATCAAAGCATGGAAACCCAACACTCTTAAATGAAATCTACACAGAGCTCTACATAACAGAGAGTGAGAGTGGAGGGATCAGTAATGAGCATGAGGTGAGACAGATTGAGACTCAATCCTGGAGAGCAGCAACACCGGACCAAACCGATCAAATGCAATGAAATCTTTAGACCTTTACCTGGACAAGACAAACCAATCAGAACTGTGCTAACAAAGGGAGTTGCTGGCATTGGAAAAACAGTCTCTGTGCAGAAGTTCATCCTGGACTGGGCTGAAGGGAACGATAATCAGGACATCAAGCTCATATTTCCACTTCCTTTCAGAGAGCTCAACTTGATGAAGGACAAAACACTCAGTCTTTCGGATCTTATTTGTGTCTTTTTTCCTGAAACTAAAGAAATGTATATATCCAGTGATGAATATAAAGTTGCCTTTGTTTTTGATGGTCTCGATGAGTGTCATCTGTCTCTGGATTTTCAAAACAGTGTGAGGTTGTTTGATGTAACTGAATCAGCCTCAGTGGATGTGCTGCTGATGAACCTCATTGTGGGGAATCTGCTTCCCTCTGCTCTCATCTGGATCACCTCCAGACCAGCAGCAGCTGATTGCTTCCCATCTGATTGTGTCCATCGAGTGACAGAAGTACGAGGCTTCAACGACCCCCAGAAAGAGGAATACTTCAGGAAGAGAATCAGTGATCAGAGTCTGGCCAACAGGATCATCTCACACCTAAAGTCCTCAAGGAGCCTCTTTATTATGTGCCACATCCCAGTGTTCTGCTGGATCTCAGCCATTGTTCTTGAGAAGATGTTGAGCGAAGCAGAGGGTGGAGATATTCCCAAGACTCTCACTCAAATGTACACACACTACCTGATCATCCAGACAAACATCAAACATGAGAAAGACTATGAGAAGAAAGTGAAGGATGAAGACATGATTCTCAAACTGGGGAAACTGGCTTATCAGCAGCTTGTGAAAGGAAACCTGGTCTTCTATGAGGAAGACCTGAGAGATTGTGGCATTGATGAGAAAGAAGCATCAGTGTACTCAGGATTGTGCACTCAGATCTTCAGAGAGGAGATTGGGTTGTACCTGGGGAAAGTCTTCTGCTTTGTTCATTTGAGCATTCAGGAACATCTAGCAGCTCTATATGTGCACCTCTCCTTTATACAGCTCAACATTAATGTGTTTGACCAAATAACTAAACCAAAACAAGGAGCCAACAAAGAAGTGGTTTCCTTATCAGGTCTGCATCAGAGAGCTGTAGATGAGGCTTTAGAAAGTCCAAATGGACATCTGGATCTTTTACTTCGTTTTATTTTAGGGCTCTCATTGGAGTCCAATCAGACTCTCTTACGGAGTCTACTGGCACATACAGAAAGCAGCTCTTACAGTGACCAGGAAATAGTTAAGTACATTATGATGAAAATAAATGAGAAATCCTCACCAGAAAAATCCATCAATTTGTTCCACTGTTTGAACGAACTGGGTGACCATTCCCTCGTGAAGAAAATTCAACAGTATCTTAAATCTGGTAAAATAAGAGAAGCCAGACTATCTTCTTCACAGTGGTCAGCTTTAGTTTTTGTGTTGTTGACTTCAGAGCAGGAGATGGATGTGTTCAAGCTGAAGAGATTTGTTGGACCACTAAATACAGCAGACCAGGTTCTTCTAAAGCTGCTCCCTGTGATTAAAGAATGCAGATCAGCAGAGTAAGTATCTTGTCACAACATGTATAGTACAAATCATGATTTTGCGCAGAATAGTGATTGAGGAAGTGGATAGTTAGAAGATTAGAGTTATTTTACTAAATGTGCACCTCTACAATTAAGGTAAGTATTGAAATAGTTGCTAGGGTGTTTTGGGTAGTTGCTAAAGCACTGTCAAGCTGTTGCTTGGGTGGTACCGAATGGCTGCAAGTCAAAATAGCTCACCCCAATATTTCTATAATATACTGATCCCAAGATACAGTTTTGATACTTTTTCAATGTACGGTCAGTGTTAATGGGATTTTTTTTCCCATTACGTTGAATGATTTAATGTATGATTCAGACCGATGGGGCATACCCTTTTTGAAAGAATCAAATTTTAAAAATAACAATTTTAAATATATATATATATATATATATATATATATAATTAAAATATATATATATAATTAAAGCTGCAAGCAGCGATTGCGGGCCCAAGCCGGAAGGCACCGGGTGGCGGTGCTACCGGCTTGGGCCCTCCATCGCTGCTTGCAGCTTTTTAATTATATATATATATATATATATATGCTTGGAAACATCACAGTGGAGCGGTGCTTACTGTGAATGGTACGAACTGTACAACTGACTATTTAAACAGAGCAGCGTAATTTTTTATGTTAGGTTGACTATTTTATTATTCAATTTTATTAAGGCTATAATGAACATGCTGCGATGTCAAGATTGGAATGCTGTGTGTGTGTGTGTGGTGTGTGTGTGTGTGTGTGTGTGTGTGTGTGTGTGTGTGTGTGTGTGTGTGTGTGTGTGTGTGTGTGTGTGTGTGTGTGTGTGTGTGTGTGTGTGTGTGTGTGTGTGTGTGTGTGTGTGGCTCGATCGAATGGAGACATAAAAACATACTCCGTCATTTTGTTCACACAGGACATCATTCAAAGTGTTTCTCTATATTTGTGTACACTCGCACATTGTGCTTTTGTTAAACTATAAACTCTTGTCAAACTGTAACCTACAACTGTCACCCAACCAAAATATCACACACACACACACACACACACACACACACACACACACACACACAATGGCAGAGAGACAGAGAGAGACACAATCCACATTCAAACCACAATATCTGACTTTCTGTTGGTCGGAGCTAATGACTGTAAATTAGAAAGTTGTTCGGCTTGATAAGATCAATATACATGCTGAGTTTTGTAACTGTAGGTAAAACTATAACTAAGTTATAACACACTTTATGCATCCTTTTTTAATCATAAATTAGTTTCCTCGCCACGGCCAAACCGTTCGAGATATCAAAAATCCCCTGGCAATTTATCATCTTCCATGTCTTGACTTCATGCTGACCGAGTTTCATGGTCATCGGATGAATTCTCTAGGAGAAGTGTTTTAAATGCGAGAGCAAGCGTTCTCCAATCAACCCGTAATAGCCGACTTCCTGTTGGGCTGGCGTAAAACTTGACCCAGGGAAAGTTGTTCGGCCCCGATTAAATCTATATGTGTACCGAGTTTCATATTAATTCATGCTAGCGTGTTTGATATACGGACAAGTGTTCGAATCCCATTCCAGGGGGCGCTGTCGAGCCCCCCTGCCATGCCCGGGTACCAGCTTCAGCCCGGCCCTAATGGCCGCGGGTTCTGACCTGTGTGCAAAATTTCAAGAGTTTTCGAGCACGTTAAGGCCCTCAAAAGTGCCAGAGATTTTGCACACAGCAGAGAAATGGTTAAACTAAACTAGCCCCCCCTCCTCACACACACACACACACAGAGGGGCAGAGGGAAAATGCTCCAAACAGTACACATTCAAACCAAAATATCTGACTTCCTGTTGGTCGGAGCTAATGACTGTAAATTAGAAAGTTGTCCGGATCGAAGAGAAGAATATACTTACCGAGTTTGGTTACTGTAGGTAAAACTAATACCCCATTTTTGACTAAAGGTGGCGCTACTGAGCCCCTTACCACGCCCGTTTCTGAAACTTCGCACATGTCTATTACACAATAAATGTCAAATGCATGTTGAGTTTCATGCAATTTGAAGCATGTTAAGAGCCTCAAATGCATCCAAAAAGAATATAAAAGTTTAAAGCGTTGCCATGGCGACAGTATTAAAGATATCAATAATCCTTTCACAGGTCTACATCTGTCGTGTGTTTACATTATACAGATGAAGTTTGAAGCAAATCGGGTAAAAATAAGAGGGTGATTTCAAAGCATTTCAAAAGTGACACACTTCCTGCTGCCAGTTGGTGGCGCTATAACTTTGACTCACAATAGTCACATCCATGTGATCGGCCTCTTACAGCAAACACACTGCTGAAGTTTCATCAAGATCAATTAATGTATGAGGATGTTATAACACACTTCCTGTTTCCAGTATTCGCCATAAATTCGTTTCCTCACCACGGCCAAACCGTTCGAGATATCAAAAATCCCCTCGCAATTTTTCATCCTCAATGTCTTGAGTTCATGCACACTGAGTTTCGTGGTGATTGTTTGAATCGTCTAGGAGGAGTATTTTAAATTCCATTGCATGTGTTTTTTAAACTACGCCAAATAGCCGACTTCCTGTTGGGCTGGGGTAAAAAGTCAGAGCATGAAGGATATATGAACCGATGAGATCTATAAGTGTACCGAGTTTCATATTATTTCATGCAAGCGTGTTTGATTTATGGACCAAGTTTTCGGACCCCGTTCCAGGGGGCGCTGTCGAGCCCCCCTGCCACGCCCGGGTACCAGCTTCAGTCCGGCTCTAATGGCCGCGGGTTCTGACCCGTGTGCAAAGTTTCAAGAGTTTTTGAGCACGTTAAGGCCCCCAAAAGTGGCAAAAACCTTGAAAAAAAAAATTATTATAAAGAAGAAGAAGAATAACAAAAAATCCTTAGAAGAACAATAGGGCTCTGCGCCCTTTCAGGGCTTGGGCCCTAAATATATATATATATATATATATATATATATATATATATAGCTGCAAGCAGCGATTACGGGCCCAAGCCGGTGGCACCGCCACCCCAGTGCCTTTAGTTGCACTAAAGGCACCGAGGTGGCGGTGCCACCGGCTTGGGCCCTCCATCGCTGCTTGCAGCTATATTTATTTATATATATATATATATATATATATATATATATATAAACCGCCACCCCCGGTGCCTTTAGGGTTCCTGTGCACGGCGGGCAATAACGTAACTCCGCTTTGACTGTCGATAAGAAGTCTGCTTTAGAGCTTGCATCAGTGTGGGTTCTGCAAAAGTGCGCATCGAGGGCACATATCAACCACAAAGTATGCGTGAGCACCCTTCTGAAACCTAAAATGAAAAATTAGACACCCTACAGTCTCGTGGACTTAACGGACACATGAAATCAGCTGCCATTGTAAGTACACAACACAGAAAATTCCTATGAAGTGTGGTATATATATTCATTGAAATTACTGTACTTTAAAACACTTGTTTTAAAGAAAAAACACATGTATACATAGTACAAAACACTAGATGGCACAATATACCTATTTTTAATAGAGTCTTTCTGCCCCCCTCCCCACACACACAGACAGACAGACAGACAAACACACACAAACAAACACACACACACACACACACACACACACACACACACACACACACACACACACACACACACACAGAATGGCAGGGGGAACTCTGTCAGAGAGAGACAAAACCACATTCAAACCAAAATATCTGACTTCCTGTTGGTCGGAGCTAATGACTGTACATGAGAAAGTTGTCCGGCTCGATGTGCACAAAATACGTTCTGAGTTTTGTGACTGTAGGTAAAAAGAACCCCCCCACTTTAGTCAAAAGCATCTTGAAAGTAACACACTTCCTGCTGCCAGTTGGTGGCGCTATAACTTTGACTCACATTAGTTACATCCATGTGATCGGCCTCTTGCAAAAAACACACTGCTGAAGTTTCATCAAGATCAGTTAATGTATGAAGACGTTATAACATTTCTCTTTTCTCGCCATAAATTTGTTTCCTCGCCACGGCCAAACCGTTAGAGATATCAAAAATCCGTCTGCAATTTAGCATCCGCAATGTCTTGACTTCATGTTGACTGAGTTTGGTGGCGATCGAAATAATTTTCTAGGAGGAGTATATAAAATTCCAGGGGGATTCGTTTTTAAACAACCCATAATAGCCGACTTCCTGTTGGACTGGCGTAAAACTTAGAGCACAAAAGTTGTTCGGCCCGATTAAATTTATATGTGTACCGAGTTTCATATTATTACATGCAAACGTGTTTGATATATGGACCAAGTTTTCGGACCACGTTCAAGGGGGCGCTGTTGAGCTCCCCTGCCACGCCCGGGTACCAGCTTCAGCCCGGCCCTAATGGCCGCGGGTTCTGACATTTGTGCAAAGTTTCAAGAGTTTTTGAGCACGTTCGCCTTTTCAAAGCTTGGGCCCTAAAAATCCTTAGAAGAACAATAGGGCTCTGCGCCCTTTCAGGGCTTGGGCCCTAATAATAAACAATCAAACAAATACAAAAACGAAAGTAAAGACAGCAGTCCCTCACGGTCGACTGCCGCCACACATAATAAAACAAAACATAAAAAAAATAGTCCAGATCTGGCCTCTCTCGTCCTTCACCATCGTCGCTCCTCCTTTTATGCTTCCGCTCCTCCGTGAGAGATACGAGCGACCCCTGCGCTGCGCAGGTGTCGCTCATTATCAATCACGCCACCGGCCTCGCGCAGTTCATCCCACGGCCCTCAGCCTCGTCCTGCTCGCCACATACCACCATCACCCCTCGTAGGCCGAGGGGTACCCACGAGACTGCCGCTCTCCTCTGGGGGGAACTGGTCACGATGGCCATGGCACCTGGGGGTATGGATAGACAAGGCGAGAGAAAAGGAGACGGAAGCATGAGGAGCGACAGAGACTATAGAGGAGAGAAAAAATAAATAAAATAACAATCATTGTATTAAATGGTTTAAATTAGGGCTGGGAATCAATACTTTTTTTTTTTGCTGTAATTAATCGCAATTAATCGCATTTCCCCCAAACTTGTAATCATTAATATTTAAACGTAGAATCATCTTATTAAATTAAACAACACAGAAAAAAAAGACAAGAAAAAAAAAGAAAAATGTCCCCACAAATTGGACAGAAAATAGCCCTATATAAAAATTATATTAAACATCAATATATCTATATATTATTCTTCATTCAGTTCTATGCAACATTCTCAGATTTAACTGATTCATTTTTTTTTTGACTAATTATCAAAATAAAGTATAGTCATACAAAGCTATTAATATCAGAGCAGGTCATTTTAACATTTGTTGCCCAGCATGGCTATACCAGCTCAGTAGGGGTATTGCAAACCGAAGTCTACTACTGAGAATTTTCACGTTATTTGAGCGGACTTTTCTTTTCCAGTGCGTGATCAGTAGCCTACATGATTGGAGCATTTGAACGTGCAGGGCAAACACGGAGCGGAACATTGAGCAGAGAGCACTGCGCAGTGCGCCGACACATACACACACATGGAACGGAGAGCGCAGCGCACACGGAGCGGAAAAGACCCGCTCGTGAAGTTATTAAACGAAAAAGTTATTAAAGTCATTCAAACGAGGCAAAAAAAGGTGCTGTGTTAATTGCGTTATTTTTTTAAATGTGTTAAACATCTTAAAATAATCACAAAGATTAACATGTTAATTCCCCCAGCCCTAGTTTATTCAGAATGTAATTCATTCTGTATTGTTCAATATATTGTAATATATTAATGCACTATATTATTTAATATATTTTTCCATATATTTAAACCATTTAAAGTCCCTGTAAAGTCAAAATTAAGTATGTGTTCTGAGTTTGTCATATCACAGAAAAATGTGTTACTAGCCACCCAGCCAAATTTGAATGATAAAAAAAGCCAGCAAGTACATAAAATAAGCTATCAAAATCTTGAAAAAATGAGCAGTGGTCTCTGCTCTCAAACGCTGGGGGCGTGTCCGCCGGCTGCGCTGAAACCTGTCTGACTGACATCACACTTCTCGAGTGACTTTATGCATGAAAGACTTGGTCTCTTTTGTGGTCGGAACGGGACTGCTTTGTGAACAGATAATAGTTTAAATTACTTGGCTAAGGAATCATATTGATCATATAAATAAACAAAAAAAAATCACGTTAGAGGGTTGCAGAATTTAGTACGTAGCCTATACTGTGGACTACCTACTATAATTATAACATAAGCACACAAGGCAGCCTACCCTCATTGGTGGGCACGCACTGCCGAGGATGGCACAGTTGTCGGCGCGACGGGAGGATGAAGGCCAAGGCGGGAGATGGTCGGTTCGGCCTCATTCACCAGTAACAGCGGATTATCAGTGAATCCCAGTTGTCTCCGACGAAAGTTTATAAAACTATCCCGTTTAAAATGATCACTACAGAGGCGGGTTTTGGTGGTGATCCTCAGCTCTCCATCAAGGTGGTTCTTCACAAAATTAATCCACCTCTTCTTGATGTGATCGTTTTTAGGAAATTTAAATAAGGACACCGATCAGTACGCATTTCCGTGACGAAGGCATAGCAAACTAGGCTGTAGTAATAATAGTACTGACAGTAACTCGCGATTGAGCGCCAAACTGATGCGAATGTGCTCTATTTATATTGTTAGAGAGCGGCCAGCCTCAAGGGCTCCAGTGCGTCATCAAGTAGGGGCGTGTCCAGCAGCTCAGGGGCTCCAGTGCGTCATCGAGCCCCCGTTTTAGCCCCGCCCAAAAAATCCGGGAAAATAGCAATGGTGAAAAACTGTTTAAACGGTCTAACTCCACAATTCAGTACTTCGCAGTTCACAGTCTTTGTAATATGTTTTAGCAATACATTTCTAACATTTATAATGTGTGTAGAATTTTTTTTTAGAATTGCCTTTACAGGGACTTTAATATATTGATCATAAATATATAAAATATATTTTCTTGCAATAAGGGAAGATTCATCTTTATACTTGTACTCTGTATACTAATCTGTATATACCAAGTTAACTGCAGTTACCTGTGAACTATAAATGCTAGTGAACCATAAATGCAACTATAAAGACAAGTTGTTTTTCGTTCAGAGTATATAACCCTATTAGAAAAAAAAATCCAGAAACCGAGAACAAAGATTAAATTACGTCATAAACATTTGACTTATTTTCTACTTGTATAATTAGTTGAGACTTGTACTTTTAGCACAATGAGGTTAACTAGGCTATGCCATGCCCTAAAGTCAGGGTTTCTCTTTTGGGAGTTCAGATAATCTCTGTTGAGCTGATTTGTGTGTCTGAACTGAGAGAGTGAAGAGTGTGTCATTGTTATTTGCAGGTGTAGATATTGTGATGTCACAGATGAAGGCTGTGTCGCTCTGGCTTCAGCTCTGAGATCAAACCCCTCACACCTGAGAGAACTGTGTGTGTCCAAGAATAAACTAGGAGACTCAGGAGTGAAGAAGCTCTCTGCTGGACTAGAGGATCATCACTGTAAACTGGAGATACTGAGGTAAACGGTGGCTTTTATATAATTAATAGATGTTTACACTAAACACACTTCCATCTAGCATTGTTTTTGAATATAGGATGATTTCATTCATTTTGCGATGGACTTCAACTAAAGGTCCCTTTAACTCGTCGTTTCCTTTTTCACTTTATATTCTTAAAAACTATTTCACAACTAATCTTTGTGATGGAAAAAGATAAAAGATAATATGCTGTGTATAGAAAAAATATTAAATAACATTTATTAATTTAACAGGCACTTTTATCCGAAGCAACTTGCAAATTATGAATACAAGAAGTGATTAATCTTAAGTAGGCAATAGAGAAGTGCTGGCAATACAGAGTTTCAAACATCATCTAGAAGATGAAGATCATTCTTCCAGTGAAGAACAGTTCACGATAAAGTTAGTTTGTGCTTCTCTGTGATGGTACCACGAGGCACGTGATTGAACAGCATGTCCTGATTTTGCTGAGTTAGACATGTTACTGGATCAACATATTTTGTTTATCCTGGAACAACATTCCTGTCCAAAAATTTTGTCCCCACCATATCGCTACCTATAGGTAATCCCTAAAATCACAGGGAAATGAAAGTTGAATAACTCTGATATAGACTAAACTTAAATTTAAACTTGACATAAACTGTAAACTTGTCCCTCAAAAACTGATTGGTTTATTGGAATGTATGTTCCTTGATCAACAAACCTGGATTTCAATCTGAAATTAGGTACTGTGGTTGAACGTTCTGGAAGTCCAGCCAGAAGAGCATTGCAATAGTCCAGCCTCAGGACTCAACAATAAAGACTGCCCGATGGCCCAGGGCCAGCGTGAACAGCGCTGAGGACAGTTGACGGACATGTGAATGCCCCGATCGGGCCAGTGCTGCATCATCACCAAAGTTTATCATTTGCACACGTTTTTAAGCCTTGCCAATTTAAATATTCAAGTGCAAAAAAACCCAGCATAAAATAACTCAATTTAGTACTTTTCGTGCTATGTGAGAAGTTGTGTACGCACACATCCGAAGCACACGCCCAGAAAACCACTTTTCAGACAGCCTGTGAATTCTGAATTGGGTTCTATTTCACATTGCGTTAGAATGGACAAATTCACACAAGATGTCAAAATGCCCATCTTCATAAACAACCCAGCCAACACAGCCATGTGGGGCCCACATGGGTTTGACCTGGGCTATCTAACTGGGACCCAGACAGTTTTGTCCTCGGTTTCCATGGTGGCCCTACATGGGTTTGCCCAGATGAAATGAACCCTGCTCAGTGTGCACACTACAGGCTGTTAAATGTAACACTGATCAGTGTTGGTGTTAATGAGGTAATTAAGTGATTGAATAATGATTGAGCATTATTGATGAACACCTGCTGTTAACAAGCAGAATCACTGAAGGAAAGAGAAACACAAGAACTACTTCCAGCCACAGCCTTAGATGAAATCAACTGAAGATAAAATACACAAAATCTCTCAGGATCTGATTAAACCACTCCACAAACAGCATTACCAGCTTCACGTATTACTAACCAGGTTGACTTTATTTCTGGTAGACGTCTAAATAAGTTCTTATTGAGATTTAACAGAGGTTAAGATGTTGATGATTTATTGAAAATAATAGTTTGGTTTGATGCCACCATTATGGTGAACAGCGTTTGCTTTAGTTGGGATCTTGACTTTTTAACATTAGTTTTACTCTGCTCAGTTGTATCTGATTGTTATGTTAAGAACAGCAAGAGAAAAAGCATTCAGATGCTATAAGTTGATTGATGATAAAAGTCTAATCATCATGCACTGTAAAAAATAAAACATAGATTTTATTTATATTTAATTAATTAAAATGCGGTAACAAATTACAAGCAATATAATTAATTAAATTTAACAAATTAGAATTGAGTAATAAATTAATCAAGTTAATTCCTTAAATGTTAACCATTTAAAATGAGTAAAAATTACAAAATATATGTTATTGCCAACATTGAAGACACCTGATGTTAACAAGCAGAATCACTGAAGGAGAAAACCATAATTAAAGTCACCATTATGGAGATGAGTGTGTGTTTTAGTTGGGCTCTTGACCCTTAAATTATTAACTTTAAGTTTTGTTTGGCTGCTGTACATGAGTCATAACAGCAGATGAACATATAGAAACGTTGATCTAATACAAAATATATGTGTTTTTTTTAGGCGCACACAGACATCAATATTTAGCGTATGAATCTCAGCAATGGTGACAAACTCTGATAATAAGCTCATTATTTATTCATGCAGCAATGCATGATGGGAGCCATGAATGAGTTTTGATTGGTGCAACCCAGAATGCACTGCAACATGCTTTATAAATGTCACCATTGTTGAGATTCACAGGCTGATTCATGATGTCTGTGTTTTTTTTTGTTTTTTTGTACAAGAGAACTTTTTAGAAATTATTTGGATTATTATGGTGTACCATGCCCGTACTTCTATAGTTAATAAAGATAACTTAACTCATAAACTGGACTCCATTTGAGTTCAGTGATTCAGGTCAAATGATTGTGAAATAATGATTATGTTAAAACACAACCAACACCATCAGATCGTTCATCTGGCTGTTATAACTCACATACAGCAGCCAAACAAAAATTAAAGTTAATAATTTAAGGGTGAAGAGCCCAACTAAAACACACACTCATCTCCATAATGGTGACTTTAATTATGGTTTTCTCCTTCAGTGATTCTGCTTGTTAACATCAGGTGTCTTCAATGTTGGCAATAACATATATTTTGTAAATTTTACTCATTTTAAATGGTTAACATTTAAGGAATTAACTTGATTAATTATTACTCAATTCTAATTTGTTAAATTTAATTAATAATATTGCTTGTAATTTGTTGCCGAATTTTAATTAATTAAATATAAATAAAATCTATGTTTTATTTTTTACAGTGCATGTTGATTAGACTTGTATCATCAATCAGCTTATAGCATCTGAATGCATTTTCTCTTGCTGTTCTTAACATAACAATCAGATACAACTGAGCAGAGTAAAACTAATGTTAAAAAGTCAAGATCCCAACTAAAGCAAACGCTGTTCACCATAATGGTGTCATCAAACCAAACTATTATTTTCAATAAATCATCAACATCTTAACCTCTGTTAAATCTCAATAAGAACTTACTCACTAATGCTCAATCATTATTCAATCACTTAATTACCTCATTAACACCAACACTGATCAGTGTTACATTTAACAGCCTGTAGTGTGCACACTGAGCAGTGTTCATTTCATCTGGGCAAACCCATGTAGGGCCACCATGGAAACCGAGGACAAAACTGTCTGGGTCCCAGTTAGATAGCCCAGGTCAAACCCATGTGGGCCCCACATGGCTGTGTTGGCTGGGAAGTATCCTCATAAACACAGTTGGTTAATGTCTTAAGTTAATGTAAACAGTTGAAAAAGTAAATGCATGTGTAATGGTGTATTGCATCTGTAATCCGTGCATTCAGTCTTAGACAACAGCAGTTTTATTTGGTTGCTGTGACTGTGTCGAAAGACTGAAATAACTCACTGAATTTACAACTTTTGTAAGATTATATGCAGTGTTGTTTTACATTTGATTACTTTATTCAATGTCTGTACCTGAACTATGGTTAGACCTGCCTGAATTTTTTTTAAAGCAGTTTACTTTATATATTATATTATATACCTCACAAAACTCAGACAACAGAAACCCTTTAAATACCAACAAAACTTTAAACACTAACAGATCTCCTGATAATGTGTAGCACCCTCTCTCACACATACTCAGGTCTGCCTCATTGTCAATCCTCAATACTTTTTCAATAAATAAAAAAATCCCATTAAATCAAAGCACCATCATTCAAAATATTGCACTGACTTGCTGAGCTGAGACATGTGCCATTGTTTTTTTGCAGTTTGTGGGGTTGCATTGTTACAGATCAAGGTTGTGCTGCTCTGGCATCAGCACTGAGATTAAACCCCTCACACCTGAGACATCTGGATTTGTCATGGAATAAACTAGGAGACTCGGGAGTGAAGAAGCTCTCTGCTGGACTGGGGAATCCTCAATGTAAACTGGGGATACTGAGGTGAGCTGATCCTTTTAAATAACTAACACATTACCACAATTACAGAAAACAGAATCAAAGCAGCACTCCCACTTGTCCCAGGTTTGTAGAAATATACACATAGCACAAGGAAGGATTTTTTAATTAAATTTACAAAAATAAACCAGTAAATAGTCAATAAATACAATAGAATAAAGAAACGAATGGAACAAATTATGCATTAAGTTTTTTAAGTAGGTCAAACAGTAGTATTCAGGTATTATTCTTTTCAGGTATTATTCTACCATCCGATATAAGGATACAGATGCATTTTCTTTCTCAACTGTTTACGTTCACTTATGACATAACTGACTGTTTACGTGAATACTCGCAAGGACAGATATTTTTACCTAATTTTGATTAATAAATAATATACATTAAGTCAGTGTTGTAGCAGTTTAACATAACCTCACACAAGGCACGAGTTATGTATGGGTTCTCACACTTGGCACCAAATATAATTGCAGGGCACCAGCCAGGTATTTAATTTTTCCAGCTAACAGATTTTTGTTATAAGAACGTTCTCCAAATATTCAGTGTTGGTATAAGAACGTAAAAAACGTTTTTTTCACCTTCATTTTGATTAACAATTCAACATTCTAGAAACGTTGATTTGTAACATTCCAAGAACATTTTCATGTTCAGTTTCCTTAATGTTAATAAAACTTTTTTAAAGTTTAGTATGAAGTTCCTGAAACATTCTTTCAATCATTCAAACACCTGCTGTGAATAAGCACTGAAATAAGAACACAAATAACATTTTTCTTTAGGCACAGCCATCAACTGAAGATAAAATAATACATTGAATCTCTTAAGATCTCAGCAGAGGAGAATTAAACAACTCCACAAACAGCATTACCAGCCTCACTTATACTTACCAGATTTACTTTTTTTCTGTCAGACATCTACATAAGTTCTTACTGAGAATTAACAGGTTTAGATGTTGTTTGGTTGAAATTAATTTGTTTGATGTTACCATCATTGTGATCAGTGTATGCTTATTTTAAGCTCTTGACCCTTGACTTTTGTTAAGTTGCTTTTTTTCAACAATTGCAAGTGTTTTCAGAAAACATTTCTGCATTGATAAAGCCATATCACATGTCTGATTTAGCTGTCAAATGATTGCAATTGCTGAAAAAGAAGCAACATAATAAAAGTCAAGGATCAAAAATATCCATATTTAAAACTTTATCGACTAAATTACTAGCCGTACGCATCGATTTAAATGTTATCGGATTATGTAATCCATATGAAACTGAGAGGCACAGAGGATCCACTCAAACATGTTTAGCTATCATGTGTATGAGCGCATCTCAATGAAGAAAGGACAAGGCAAGAGTGAAAACCTCGCTCCAATTAAATATAAATCGCTCTGAATTACAGTTTTTGTTGATTGCTGAAACACATTTCTTGACACGTCACATGCCCTTTTATCTATCTATTGAAGATTAAGACTGGTGTGTGATGAATGAAGAAAAACTGTAAAATGTGAAAAACAGATAAAATAATTTATTTGACGAAATGTTGTGATATAGTTTTATTTAAGTTCATAATTATTCTATAAATGTTATAACAGCAGCACAAAATACCCACTGTGGTATGAGATTTATTTGAATAAATAAAAACTTCAAAAAAGAATCCAAAGATCACTGTGGAATTTAATATTTAGTTGAACATTTTGTTAATGACAACAAATGTACATAAGTTTAAAGATTGTATTTAGTTTTTGCTTGGAAAAAGCTGGCCTAAACTGTAGTAGTGTTTTAATTATTCAATGATTTGAATAATTAAATATTTAGTTAATGAACTTTTTATGACCGAAACATGTAGCCTAAATGATTTAATCAACACTACATTCATTATCAACATTTTAATAATGCTAAGGTCTAGACTAGCTAATAATTTATCTTTGTTTTAAGTCGGTCTCAGACTCATATAGCCGATAGGGGGTTTGGAGGGGCAGTTCAGTAACTGTATTGTGGGGGTGCAGGACAATAAAGTGTTAATGTCCCGTCTTTCATATGGAGAGTGTCTCTACTCTAATAGCAAATATTGTAATGTGCCATTGATAATTAAACAAAATGCTTGACTTTAATAAATGGTTACCTATTTAAGCATCAAGAACGGTAAAAAACAACCCAGCTGTCGGCCAACATCGATTAATAGCATGTAAATCGAAAAATTAAGGCAGATCAATAATATTGTTGAATATTAAATGTCCCAAACTAAGCAAGCCAAAAGCCAAGGCAACAGTGGCAAGGAAACAAAACTCTTATCAGGTGACCGAATGGAGAAAAAAACCTTGGGAGAACCCAGGCTCAGTCGGGGGCCAGTTCTTTCCTGGCCAATGAACAAACAGTGTATGATTATTAGGGATGCACCGAATCCAGGATTCGGTTTCGGATTCGGCCGAATACTGGGCTTTTTAACGGGGTTCGGTTACTGCCGAACCTTAGAATTTTTTCCCACCAAACCCTAAGCTTGCATTATGCGCTCTAGGCTGGTCGACGTCACCCCGCCGTTGATTACCGGATGATATGTAACTTACGTTGTGTAACACGTTGTGTCAGGAAGAAAAATAGGGATAGCTAAAGTTATTGACGCCAGACAGACTCACTGAGGTGATTGACATCTCACAACTCGCACTTTATTCCCCAATCGAACTTGTGTAAATGTCTGTCACACGTTCTACCGTCCACAGCGTTGATAAACAAAATAAGATAATAATGAGCATCAAACAGAAATGACCCGCATACATGGGTATTCGAGGCACATATACAATACAGACTGCCGACAGTTCAACAGGGCGCGTGCAGCTCTTAAAGGGGCCACACCTTATTTCCACTCGTTACAGTAGGTGGACCATTCGAATGCAGTAGGCTGTGAGAAAGTGAAAATGGAACTTGTGAGCAGAAAAAGTGTTGTTCGGCAGTACTTTCAGTCAAAAGAAGGCAATTCAGGTCGAGCTACATGTTCAATTTGCAATGCCGATTTGTCTCATGGTGGCAAGGACCCTAAACAATACCGCTGTTAAAATGCTATTGTTGCTTCTCTTTTTTTTTTTACAGTTAAAATAAAATAAAATTCAAAATCCACTGCTGTGGATATTGTTTAATTCATTAATGTGTTAATGGACTGAGGATATGAGTAGGATTCGGTATTCGGTTTCGGATTCGGCAGAATCTTAACCAGTGGATTCGGTATTCGGCCGAACCCCAAAATCTGGATTCGGTGCATCCCTAATGATTATGATTCAGGCAGCATTAAAGGTTAAACGTCAGATTGGATCAGAACATTCAAAATATTTATCCAGTTCCATCTGGTTGGAAGTCGAAGTCATCACGCCGGTATGGAGACGAGTTTGTTGAGGATCAGTGCCGATGGCTGTCGTGTCGATGAGGCCTTCACAGGGCTGATGAGGCTGGAACTTCAGGGATGTGTTGTGGATGGGTCCAAGCGCAGGTCCACCATCTGATCTGGATACGGCCCAGATCTGGTTGACTTCAGTAAACCTCGGAATAAACAGAAAGATTAACATTAGCGTAGATGCCATTCTTCTTATGTTGTAATGAGTACATCAGGTGTTATAGGAAGTGTCCCCGGTTCCGGCTGACCTAATCTATGCAGCCTAATAATAATTTAATTGATTTGAATAATAGAAATGTATAATGTTCTATATGAATGCCAGGTAAAAGAGATGCGTTTTTAGTCTAGATTTAAACTGACAGAGAGTGTCTGCTTCCCGGACAATGTTAGGAAGACTGTTCCAAAGATGTTAAATAGGAGAAGGATCTACCGCTAGCATTTTATTTTGATATTCTAGGTATTATCAACTGGCCGGAATTTTGAGATTGCAGTAGACGTGACGGACTATAATGCGTTAAGAGCTCGAACAAGTACTGGGGAGCTGAACCATTTAGTGCTTTGTAAGTAGTCAGCAATATTTTTAAATGTATACTATGTTTAATAGGGAGCCAATGCAGTGTTGACAGAACGGGGCTGGTCATACTTTCTGGTTCTAGTGAGAACTCGAGCTGTTGCATTTTTGACCAACTGGACTTTATCAAGTGTGCAGGGCAACCACCCAGTAGAGCATTACAATAATCTAGCCTTGAAGGTCATGACCGCATGAACAGCAGCCATCAAGTGTTAGACGGTATTCTGTAGGGCTGTAATCAACCAAAGAAAATATTGGTCGACTGAAGTCCTGAAATTTTCGATGTGTATTATAATAATTATTATAATATTATAATATCAGTTATTATAATAACTGACAGACACTATAATTTCAGCCGCTGTGTGCAGCTCGCACAGAGCCGTGTTGGGAGCTCAGCTTCGCGGCTGAGACACGAATAGACTATAAAGCTTTTACTCTTAAACACAAACGGCATGTCCACTTTAATAAAAAAAGAATATTTATTTAACAAAACAGATAGAGAGCAGAAACAAAATAAAGTACATAACTGAAAAATAAAGCATAGGCTCAAAAACTAATACAAACAGTGGGCACAGCGCATTGCGTATTAGGCTCCAAATAAAAAATAAACGGGGCAACCTAATGCAGACAAGTTAGCTTACCATTTTTAGGTGATATGACATGTTTGTTGTCGAGCTGTGATATGCAATGCAAACTGTTGCTTGCAAAATTTGCATTCGACTTTTTTCCCGTTTTTTTTTTTTTTTTTTTTTATGCTTGCAAAGAGAACTGACTATGAATGAAACGCTCTCACAATTAAATTAATCATATTCAGCAAACCTTCTAGTAGCCTACTTTCTTCTCTTCTCCAGTGGGTTGGGCTAATCCAAAAGAAGTGAAAACAAAGGGTATTCAGACTGTTACCTGTGAAACAGGGGTTCTTTGAAAACACCCCCCTTATCAATTAGGGCTTTCCACCTGATGAAATGAACGCGGCAAAACCGATTAAATGAACGAGGCAAAACTGATGAAACGGACGCGGCAAAACTGATAAAATGAAAACGTATCGACCAATAATCGACTAATCGACTGGGAGATTACAGCCCCAGTATTCTGGGTTAATAGGTGCAGGTACGCTGATATGTGTCCAAGTTGTCATGACGAAGACACTGACAGGTTATGATGTATTGGTCAAGGTGTCATAACAAAGACATCTCACACATTGTCATATTTGCATTAAAAATGTCATAACTGAGCGAATGACACTTAATGACAGTTGTCATAAACATGCATAAAACCCTTCTTCATATTCATGACGTGTCATGTCATGATTATGAAAGTGTCATGTCAGTCTTATGCACACCCCTTCAAGTAAAGTGTTACCAGTTTCTCTTTTTTTCTGTTTCTGTTTCAATGATTCTGTTTATTAACATCAGGTGTCACCACTAATGTTCAATCGTCACTTAATTATCTCATTAACTTCCACACTGCTTCAGTGTTAATTTTAACTCCCTGTAGTTGGACACATATGTACACTGAGGGGTGTTAATTTAACACCTGGGGATTTTGCTGTGTAGAAACGTCCAAGCAGGTGTGAGCTGGAGATAAACTGTGCAGAGCTGTGGCCCTCCAGGAATTGAGTTTGAGACCACTGCTCTAGCACAACCAACTACTCATATTTTACCTTTTCTTCTTATAACATTAAACCTCTTTGGTCTAAATACTTTTTTTCTTTTCTCTTCTCTACTCAACTAATGCAGAGTTCAGTGAAGTAACTGATTTGAATCTCAAAACACTATTCTGCATTTATATTTTGAAACTGCGCAAACAGCCTACATAAAATCGAATTTAAATAAAACTAAATAATAAACAGATAAAACAATTGATGAACTAAGAGTGAATTCAAGGTTCAAAGGTTTTATTTGTCACATACTCATACAAGATGCGCAGTGAAATGTTTTTGTGACATGCACTGTACTTCTGTGCTCAATTGTAATAAAAATAAATGCAATGTAAATAAAAATAAAATACAATAGAATAGAAAAAATAAATACAATAAAGTATAATATCGGTTATAACAGAAGTTATAATTAAATGAATATTAAGTTATAAATAAGTTATGATTCTTATGGCTAATTTACATATGCATTAGTAATGAAATCAATGTAATAGTTATGAATAAAAAGATCGACAGACAGATGTACAAATGTTAAAATTCAATGGCTATTTTAAAAGTGTTGAAAGTATATACATTTTTTTTAAATGTTCAGAGTGCCGAGTTCAGGGCTCTGATTGCCACAGGGAAAAAACTGTTCCTCATCCTCTCTGTGCATGTTTTGTGGCAGCACAGGCGCAGGCGATGGTGGACATCTTGAAGCATGTGGGGACAATTGATTGTGTAAGGGAGAGATTAAATATGGTGGTGAATATGGCAAATATGGCACAGGTCCTGATGACTCGTCCCGAGATCCTATCCGGGCCAGCCGCCTTTCTAGTGTTCACCTTTTTCAGCTCCCTTCTCACATCATGCTCAGAAAAAAACACGGCTGAGTCCTGCCTCACTGGTAGATCTCCTTCTATCTGCATTGGACAGTGCAGCGTTAGCATGGCCAACGTTAACATTTCTAGGTTCGAAACATGCATAGAAGGAGTTCAGTTTGTTTCGCCAACGTCGCATCCGCACTCACCATACAGGGGCGAACCCCCTTGTAGTCCGTAATTTCATGTAATCCCTGCCATATGCTTCGTGTGTCCCTTTCCTGGAATTGTTCTTCCATCTTGTCCCTATAACGCCGCTTAGCATCCGCTATATCCCACCTCAGTTTGTAGCATGCAGCCTTGTATTCTGTCATGTCACCCAACAACAGTCCAGCGTTGTAAGTGGTGGTGCGCTCTTTCAGTGCAGCGCGGATGGATCAGTCGACCCACGTTCGGAAAAGACTTCACCATCGCCGTTGGTATAACATCGTCTATCAGTGTAACCACAAAGCTCGTAACCACATCCGCAACACACTGACGTCATTGTCTGCACTCTCCCGGAACATCTCCCAGTCGACGTTACTCAGCGTCTCCTCTGATTCGGCTGTCCAGCGTCTGACCTCTCGCGTCACTACCGGCTCTTGAATCATTCTCTGTTTATATACCGGGATCAGAAAAATTGCATTATGATCAGATTTCCCGAAAGCTGGGATAGAAATGGATTTGTACCCTTTTTTTAAATGATGGGTAGCAGTGATCTAATATTTTGTCATTCCTGGTGGTACATTTAATATGTTGAAAAAAGTTTGGCAGAACTTTTAAAAAATTTGCCTTATTAAAATCCCCTGCCATGATGAGTGCAGCATCCAGATGTCTGGTCTGTAGTCCAATTGTCCCGTCGTGTAACACCGACAAAGCTTTGTCGGTTGTCAGCTTGTGGTGGAATGTATACAGCCGTGGAAATGACTGAGGTAAACTCACGAGGAAGGAAAAAAGGGCGACACCTAATCGTCAGGTGTTCCAAGTGAGGCGAGCAGGAACTCGAAAGGATTTTGGTCTCCTTTGGGTTACACCATTTGTTATTAATCATGAAAAGGACTCCTCCCCCTCTTTTTTTACCGGACTCTTCTGTTCTTTCCATACGAAAGACGGAGAAGTGCTCAGCTGGAGTTACCGCTGTGTCCGGTACGAGGGGAGTCAGCCATGTCTCTGACAGGCAAAGAATGTTACAGTCCCTTATGTCCTGCTGGAAACGTTATCCTGGCTCTAAAGTCGTCCAGCTTATTTTCCAGTGATTGGACGTTTGCAAGCAGTATACTGGGCAAAGGTGGTCGATGGGCCTGAGACCATAGCCTGTTCAGTACACCCCCGCGACGCCCCCTGTGCTTCCTTCTACGCCTCCATCGGGTCTCACCGCTGTTGTTGCCTGGGTTGTTGTCCTCGTCCCTTCAATATCTCCACAGGCCATGACGGAGATTTGGATAAAAGGTCAGAAAAAACTGTTTGTTTGCAGCATTCTGATGCGAAAAAAGTACATCTCGGTCATATTGTAACATGCCGACTCTTTAATAAACCCAAAAATTGTCCTAAAAAGTACAAATAAATCTAAATTAAGTCACAGTCGTACGGGAGCAGTCACTGCGGCGTCTGAACTCAGTCGCGTTGTTGTCATTGACTTGTTTGTCATTGTTCTTTGCAGGTTAATTGATTGTGGTGTCACAGATGAAGGTTGTGCTGCTCTGGCTTCAGCTCTGAGATCAAACCCCTCACACCTGAGAGAACTGTATCTTTCTATGAATAAACTAGGAGACTCAGGAGTGAAGAAGCTCTGTGTTGGACTACAGAATCCTCACTGTGAACTAGAGATACTGAGGTAAGAACTTGTTGGACCTGAAATAAATGTGAAAAATACGTTATTAAAAGGACTACCCTCATGTTGCTTGAAACAAGTATGATGTTTGCTTTTTGTGTATCTCAAAAATATTTATTTAGCATAGTATTCAGACTGCTTGTTTCCACACAAAAAAATGTATAGTAACAAAAAGGACAAATAAAGTACTATGTAACCCTACAGTGTATGCAGCTATATTCCCCAAGTGTTTGAAGCCATATTATAGTTTGATGTGAAAGACTGAAAATGTGTATACTCGTGATTAACTGAGTATCTGATATATTTAGCAGAGTGTAAAGAGTGTGTCATTGTTCCCTGCAGGTTTAAGTGTTGTGGTGTCACAGATGAAGGCTGTGTTGCTCTGGCTTCAGCTCTGATATCAAACCCCTCACACCTGAGAGAACTGGATCTTTCTATGAATAAACTAGGAGACTCAGGAGTGAAGAAGCTCTGTGTTGGACTACAGAATCCTCACTGTGAACTAGAGATACTGGGGTAAGAATTGTTGGACCTGAAATAAATGTGAAAAATACGTTATTAAAAGGACTACCCTCATGTTGCTTGGAACAAGTATGATGTTTGCTTTTTTGTGTATCTGCAGGTTTAAGTGTTGTGGTGTCACAGATGAAGGCTGTGTTGCTCTGGCTTCAGCTCTGAGATCAAACCCCTCACACTTGAGAGAACTGGATCTGTCTGATAATAATCTGGGGAGTGAAAAACTCAGGAGTGAAGCTGCTCTGTGCACTCAAGAATGATCTATGTTGTAAACTAAAGACACTTCTGTGAGTGGTATGTTTTTGAGCTGGAACAACTAATCGATAAAATCGTTAATAATCGATTATGAAAATAATTAACAATGATTGTCATAATCGATTAGGAACACAATAATTTCTGACTAAAATATACATTTTGCTTAAATGTCTATTGTTGGACATTAAATGCAAGATGTTTCTTACATTTACAGGATAAAGAAATTACAGTAGCGGGTTACTTTGTCCAGAGGAGTGGATTTGTGTTTCTCTGCAAAACATTTATCTTACCTGTTAACATTGAGGTTGTGCTTTTTCTTTCTTTCTTATCTTTCTTTTATTCATTTTTATTTTAGGAATTTAAACTGTTTATATCATTACAAAGTGTTAAGTATATTTTTGCACAGATCTATATATAAAGTTGGATATATGAACAATATCATACTTGTAGCCTTGTGATATGGCTTTATATCAGCACGCCTGTGATTCGGCCGTAGCCGAATGCATTGATCTCTATGAAGAGAAGCATCAGATTGTGGTGCTTTGCTTGTCAGTTAGGCCTCGCTTAAGGTGATGTGTACAGTTCAAATTATTTTCTTGTTTAAAACTTTATTTCAGTCCTGCATTTTTTTAATAACTGAATGGTCTACTGACTCACTCATAAAGACAGTCCCATGATGCCACCTAGTGCGTAACAATGTGTAAAAAAATAAAAATAATAATCAATCCACACCACACAGACCATTTCTCAGTATCATGTAACTATATACAATATTATTTATTGAATGATATTTAATGAACAATATATTTATTGAATGATATTTAATGAATATAGCTATTATACAAGTATAATGAGACAAGCAAAGTGAAAAGTCCCCATGCTGATACTGGTGCAATTTCGCATGGTGCTGATAGTCTCTCAGCCCATTTGAGATTCGAAGACCAGAACTAACTGTTGTATAAATATGTACAAAGTTCCCTTCTTAAGATAGCTGTGCAGATTGCGGTATGGGTCAGTTTATAATTTAGTCGATTTTGCATGTGATGAGTGCACCTATATTATTATCGTGTTGAATAGTTTGATGCGTATCTCATGTCTCCTTTACCTGAACAAGTATTTGATATTATGCAGTTGATTAATGATTTCCCTGCTCTGTTTAATGATGTACCTTCTCGCACTACAGTTTTAGAGCACGATATTAAAGTGGGTGCTGCTGCTCCGATCAAGCAACATGCGTATCGTGTGAATGCAGCGAAAAGAGCTCCAATGCGCAATGAGGTTGAGTATTTGTTGGAACATGAACTTAGCCGCTGGAGTTCCCTGTGCTTATTAGTGCCGAAGAGTGATGGTACTACTCGTTTTTGTACTGACTATCGAAAGATAAACGCAGTGACGGTGCCCGGATTGTTTTCCATTGCTGCGCATGGAAGATTGTGTTGACAATCTTGGTTCAGCTCGCTACGTCAGTAAACTAGATTTGTTAAAAGGGTACTGGCAAGTCCCGTGCTTCAGATATTTCAGCATTCGTAACGCCTAATAGTTTTCTACAGTATTCCGTGATGGCTTTCGGCATGCGTAACGCACCGGCTACTTTTCAGCGACTAATTAACATTGTGCTGGTTGAAGTACCTAAGTGCAACGCATATTTAGACGACCTAGTAGTTTTTTCTACCGACTGGTCCGAGCATGTGTCTTTGTTGCAAACTGTGTTTGAGCGTCTTGAGAAAGCTTCGCTGACCTGGAATTTAGCTAAATGTGAATTTCGGTCAGGCCACTATCACCTATCTTGGGAAGGAAGTCGGTCAAGGTCAAGTGCGCCTGTTAGAAGCGAAAGTTACCGCTATAGCTGAGTTCAATGCTCCAACCACCCGACGAGAGCTCCGGCGATTTTTAGGGATGGCTGGCTACTATCGTAGCTTTTGTAAAAACTTTTCTACTATTGCACATCCGTTGACTTACCCTCCTTAGCCCATCTCGATCATTCTTATGGTCTGATGAATGTCAGCATGCTTTTAATTTGATCAAAGCTCTTCTGTGTAATGCGCCTGTTTTAGCTGAACCAGACTGTGGCTCTGCTTTTAAACTTGAGGTTAATGCGAGTGCCTTTGGGGCTGGAGCTGTGTTAATACAGGAAGGTAAAGATGGCATTGATCATCCTATCTGTTACTTCTCACGTAAGTTCAACTAACATCAGCTAAAGTACTCGACAATCGAGGAGGAGACATTAGCACTACTGATGGCCCTTCAATATTTTGACGTGTACGTCGGATTGAGTAACATTCCAGTCACCATGTTCACAGATCACAACCCTTTAGTTTTCTTATCACGGATGTATAATCAGAATCAACGTTTAATGCGCTGGTCTCTGATTCTACAGGGTTATAATCTGATTATTCGACACAAGAAAGGCGTAGAAAATGTGATAGCGGAAGCACTATCTAAAGTTGCTTACTGCGGCGTATGAGTTTAACTGTTGGAACAACTATATGTTCGAATTGTCCCATATAGTTGGTTCTTAAGGGTGGGAGTGTTACGTTCCCCACGTGTTTGTGTTTTTGTTTTCATTAGGTACGTTCCACACGTGTTTGTTGTTGCCCTCGTTATCTCCTCTCTCTCTCTCTGGTACGCTCTCTATCTGCTCTTAGGTTGCCATGATTGCTTTGTCAGATGTCCATCATCATTAAGGCGGTTCTTCGACGTCCACACTGATGGCGCCCAGCTGTTTTAAAAGACAGCGCGGTTCATTCAAGATTCAGCGCGTGTTTGTTTAGTGTCTTGAGAGCTGTATGTTGCATTTATTTTCCTTATGTGTGTTTATCAGTTAATTGCTTAATCCTTTTTGTGTCTTGCACTACTGTTCGGAGTTTAATGGCTTACGCCTTTGGGAAAAGGTACAGGTCAGTATATCGTGATATATAAGAAGTGTGCGCCACTCTCTGTATTTTTGCTTTTCTTAGTTTAGGATTATTTGGGCGTCGGATGCGCCAAAGAACTCTTGTTTAATTTCTACCTTTTACTTTGGCAGATTAGGAGTAGATTTAGGGAATTATTTTGGTTATATTTGGTTCTTTACTTTGGTGCCACTTAAGTTCCTTTTCCCATTTATCTTTTGTATGTTTGTCTTCTTATGAGTATTGTCCTTAACATTGTACATAGCGCATTCACTGGATCTAGTGGCTACGGCTTTTCGGTAATAAAATATGCAGTTGATTACACTCCAGGTAGTCTGTCATGTGTCTTTCTGCTGCAGCCCACTTGCCAGTGGTAATATGATATCTAAATGTTGCGATACATCTCTAAGACCGTTTATTATCGTAACAGTGATATTGCAACACAAACTATATAAAGGCAATAAGGTACTCAAGGCTGTATTGTGGATACAGTCACGACGTGAAGCAGAGTAACCCCTTCAGCCGTGACCGTTTTCCCAATACAGCATGCTTCAAAAACCTTATTGCCTTTATAAAATGGTTACCACACAATACAAATATTAAAGTGAAAAATATTTATTATATATATTACTATTTTGAAGTAAAACCATTAAATGCTATTCTTCTGCCAGAAAAGTAGTCCTTAACTGTAGACAGCAACAATGTTCCAAGATGTAACATTAGATCTTTTTACACACTATATTTGCTACAATTTTCTGTCATAATAATTTAATAAAAAACAAATATTCATTACTTCAGAGCTCATTGTTTCTGCCTTAAATTATTATTGTTTAAGTAGATTTTTCGTTAACTGTGATTTGTAGACGTACATTTCTGAAATACATAACTTAAACAGTTACCTCTGATAACCTATCACTTTAAATTTGAATGTAGTCTCTTGCATTTTATGTAAAGCTGCTTTGAAATTGTGTATTATAAAAAGCGCTATACAAATAAATGTGAATTTAATTAAATGTTATATTCCCTCACATATATATCCCTCAGCATGAGAAAACGTTCATTTTCCATCTTTTAGTTTAAACCAGACCTGCCCAAGAAGAATCATTAGACAGTATAACCTGATGAACATACAGTCCCATACATGAAACAAAAAATGTTTTAACCTCAAACCACTTGCATATTTTCATACTGCCTATTATAATTTTTTTTCCTTTAAACATGCCTTTTAATTCTTCTTGAGTGATCACTGAGTGATCAGAATGCAATCCATTCCAATTGAGTCTTGGAGGGCATTTATACAGGGTCTTTTTGTGATCAGATAGGTATTTCATAAGTAAAAAAGCATGAAGTTACCACTTGATCAGACAGCAATTCAATTGATCAAAGACACATGAAGTGACCAAGTGTAAACAAGCCTTGGTCTGCATAGTAGATCTGAATTAAGTCAAGTCAAGTCACCTTTATTTATATAGCGCTTTTTACAATACAGATTGTATCAAAGCAGCTTCACAGTGATAGCATGAAAATAATACAAAAAACAATTTCATCATCGTCCACCTTTAAGGCAGATCTATAATATTGTTGAATATTAAATGTCCCCAACTAAGCAAGCCAGAAGGTAAGGCAACAGCGGCAAGGAACCAAAACTCCATCAGGGACAGAATGGAGAAAAAAACCTTGGGAGAACCCAGGCTCAGTCGGGGGCCAGTTCTCCTCTGGCCAACGAGCGAACAGTGGATGATTATGATTCAGGAGCATTACAGGTCAGAAGTTCAGAATGAATCAGAGTATTTGTCCAGTTCCGGTTGGTTGAAGTCCATTTGATAATGAGTCAATTAAATGGAATTTTTGGAATTTTAAATGTACCTTGGCAGAAAATGTGTTTTTAGTTTTTGTCTTCAACCAGAACTTGATAATAAATTCAGCTTTATTTCAATAATTTTTTAGGCCTTTGAAATAAAAATATTAAAATTAGGATTTGAGTCTATTTGAGTTTCTCTTAAACTGTTCCTGTACTACTATGAGTAATTCTGACAATAATTTTTTCAAGTCTGTTTCAAAATAGAGCAGGATTATGCAGAAGCTGCAGCCATTTCATTTTGGTTAAGGGGTTAAAAAACAAACATGAGTCAGTCGTGTTTGGATTGTGAGATATTTGCATTTTATTGTGTACTGTATTGTAAATAACAATTAAGCAAAAATATCTAAATTGGGACAGTGATATATTTGAGACCTCCACAAATTACATTTTAAATTGTTTATGAGCTGTCGGGATGCCAGTCAAAACGTTAAGGATGCTTTACTCTGTTTATCCAGTTATGACAGCTGTTCCACGGGTCTCATCTGAATATCACCAATCTACAGAGAGTGATGGAAAAATAATATAACACGATTAAAAAACAATATATATATATATATATATTGCCAAATTGATTCTACATCTGTGTGCATGACAATTAACATGATCACAGAACAATGTCACAGATTTAATTCTCCAATCATCATAATATTCTATTTAGCTCATAGATATAGGCGCACAGCAAAAAAATACTTTTGGATTTCTGCTGTGATAGACCATGCTTACCTGGACATGAGGAGGAGCACTTAGGACATAAACCACCGCATTGGCTATGTCATCTGCTTTTAGGCACTGCAAATAGGGCATTAAAATGGTTAAAGAGATAAAACAATGACCTACAACATGTTTTGATGTTGCATCACACTGACATTTGTCTGTACCTTTATACTTGCATAGCTGGCAGCTGCTCTTTCTGGGTTGTTACTGAAGAGCCGGTAAGCAAACTGTGTCTCCACTATACCAGGAGATATGCTCTGTCAAAGATAGAGCATTCTTAATGCCACCATAGTTTTTTTATCTATCAATAATCATTGCATATGAAAAAAATCCTCATTCAAAACAGTTCTTGATTCACTCTTACTGTGGCACGTATATGGCTCTTGGCCTCTCGTAACTCTTGCCGCAAACCTTCTGTTAGAGCAGTCACGGCATATTTAGTGGCACTGTAAAAGTGTACATTAGCACTGGGCACCACCCGATGTCCACTCATACTAAAACACAACAGGACATTTTTAGATATTCAGTGCTTTGGTGTCCCAGCATAGGCAAAGAATATGAATACTGGTTAAAATGTACAACAAAACATTCCTGCACCTGTTAATGTTAATGATATGCCCATCATCAATATCTCTTTCTTTCATGGACTGGTAAGCCTCACGGGTGCACACCGACAGTCCAATAACATTCACCTGCAAATTGTTTCATAATATCTTGTATAATATAATTACTCTGAGAGCATTTTAACAGAAATGCATGTTCTCTGAGTTACTTACATCAATCATGTTCCTCCATCCGCTGCTTTTGCCACTTAATATAGGCTCTGGAAGAGCCAAGCCAGCGTTATTAATGCAAACATCAATGCCATGATGTTGGGCTTTAATCCAGGCGAACATGGATGAGATTTCCTCCTCTATCGACAGATCACATTTGTATGGATGTAGAGTGCCACTGAATCCACAGCTGACACATTCTGTTGCTAATTTCTACAAGACAGTAGAAGATATTCAGCAAGGCTTGTCAAACTGTTCCACCATGTTTCTTTTTTTTGTGGCCTACTTTCTTTTTTTTATCCTTTTGAAAAAGTAAGAAAAAACCCCCCCACAGAACAATAAAAGCAACATCAACATACAATCACACCTAAACAAGATAGAACAATAGTTTGGTCACTTATACATTCGTACATAGAACCATGTTTTATGTTTCTACATTAGCATTGTTCCCCTACCCTACACATTACTTTCACTTTCTCGGACACTCGTCATTGATCCACTGTCAATCTCTGTCACATAGGCTTTTTATATATATATTTAGCGAAATATATTTTATATATATATATAGCGCATATACAGCGTTTGAACGCAGCCTAGTCTGCGTTCAAACATTCCGACCACGCAAAATAAAGTATTCACGTGACTGAAAAGAAAGCGAGGCATCTTTATCGTTAATCACGTGCTTCTCTGAAAACGATCGTACTCGATACACGCTGTGAAGCTTCAGTGTCATATCTAACATCACTACAATGTTGCCTCCCTTTGTACTTCGGGGATTGTAACATTGTTTTTGATTAAAGCGAATTGTTTGCCATCAATGGCTCTAATCGATCACTGTACATTACCTTACCTCTATTTGTTCCACGTTTCTGGCACATCCGACAACCTTCATGCCGTGCTGGACGAGAGACTTTGCGACTGCAGCTCCGATTCCTGCCGAAGCACCCGTGACAAGAGCAACCCTGCCTATCCAGCGATCCATGTTGCTAGTTACACACTCAAAACCTCTACAGCAGGACGGCTATCTGTCGTGCAACAGTTTGCATTAATGAAGTAGGCTACTCGCACAACTACTTCCGCGTTCTCATGCGGCTCATGTGTTTCCGGTAGGGACCAGTTTCACTTTTCAAAGAAGCCCCATACCGAACGGTGCCAGGACTGTTTTCAGAAAATCACGTGATTTATGCTTTCTTACTTACGTGTGATATTGGCCTATATATAATGCTCTAGTCTTGACATTTCATAGGGCTGTACTGTTTGTTATAAATGTTTGTTATACAAAACATTATAGGGTAAGATTAGGGAAGATGCATATACATGATACATTAATGATCCATTAGAGCAATGTGCATTTGGATGGTTGACATGACATGGCCTTTTTTTGGTCCAATGTGTCAAAGTTAAGTAAATTATAGAAGAATATGTCAAAAACCCTGGTGATATTGTTCAGAAAGTGATGTTTTATACAGAGCATTCATGTGATTAATCTTCCATTTTTGCACAATTTTCATCCAAACCAGAAAAAGCTCATATGGTGTAATTGTCCCAATCACATTTCACACATTTTGATTTTAAAGGTGCTCTAAGTAACTTTTTTTACGTTAACCGAACAGCTTCAGAGTCATATGCTTATAACACATTCATTAATCTACTTACTGTATTCATTCGATGTTGCACTTTTTATTTTAATCTGCTGAATATTAACTAGATGAATTTGAATACTCTTTAGTAAATCATTGAACATTTTTATTATTTAATGCATAAATTAATTTCAAAATTATTTAATCTCTCCCTGTATTTCCTTGTTCTTTCTGTACTCACCATGTCTCGCCATCTACTGAAATCTACCTCAAACTGAAAAATAAATAAATACATAAAGGGGAGCATATTCTGTATACAAAAATAAAATAAATAAATACTGAAATACAAAATTCTGTAGTTTAATATGGATTCAGCTACAAAATGGGATAGTAGGAAGTAGGGATTCACCAAATTGAGTTGGTGTATATATATTAAATGTGTGAATAATATAGTATCAAAATGTGTTAAAAGGACGAAATATTCAATAAACGTAACTATTAGCTATAAAATATGTATCTAATAGCATTATTTATGTATTTAAACGCAGTTCATATCATATAGTGTGATAAAATAATCATGGTGTGACAAAACCCTGTCACACCTTATGATGTTGTGTCACACCATATGAGGTTTCATGTACTTAGCATGATGTGCTTTTATGATAACATGCTAACTCCAATGTGACAATATAGTTTTTAAGGTAATATTGACTAAAAAGTAGTTTAATTTGGGCATTTTTTGTGTAAAATGCGTCACACCAACAGACAGCGTAAAGGGAACTGAAGCAGGAGTGCCGGATATACCTAATATTCTTCCCCCTAAAAGGAGAACCCCCACTCCCCAAAGGTCTCCAAACAATTGCTGGTTTAAAAAAAGGAATACGGCGTCACACCATATGATATCCATTTTTGGGACAAAATGTTTTAGTTAAGGCTGGCTTCAAAATATTTGCCTAAACTTTTAGTCAAGCAGACTCACAAGTAGACATCTGGGTTATCAATATATAATTGAATAAGCAGAAAATGAATTAATTTCCTTGTTTTTATTTAAAGCAGCACTCAGTAGGTTTGGAAATGTCTTTGCTGTTTTCTCGCAGGTTTCTTTTTAGAGCTCCCCCTTTAGTTTCGGAATAGATATTTGAGAAAACTGTAGTAAAGCCATTGGCAACTTTCCCCCCTCCCATCTTCTCCCTCTGGTCACATGCATTTGTTTTCAGAAAAGCCGCCGGCGAACGCACGGAGCCATGTCAGAGGTATGTATGATACTTAGAATGATATCATATAAATGTACGTGTGCAGTGCCGTAAAGCAATTTGTTACATCGCGAGACTTAATATCACGCGATACTTCCTGCAAGTGTGGTTTTTCCGCTCACAGGCGCTCGGGGGGGTGCGAGACGACCACCATTCAACCCGAAAAAAGTCATATAACTATGCTGGAACTAAATATGAACCCAGAGAAGAAACTGACTGCAGTTTAGTGCTCTAGATATGTGAACCAAGTGTTTTTATTAGGACTATATTTTCACCAAAGTTATCCCTTTTTACCCCTTTCATACATGTTGGTATGCAAATATTTCAGTATATTTGATATGTAAAAGAATATCCAGATAAAATCACTCATTATAAAATCACACATGATAAAATGACATGGTCAGTTTCCTGTCTGGAGATCCAACAGCACAAAACAGGAAGTCAGAAACTGCAACTCACAGATGAACAGCACTGATTATTTTTGGAATAAAATGACAGATGAACTTAAAGGGTTAGTTCACCCAAAAATGAAAATTATGTCTTTAATGACTCACCCTCATGTCGTTCCAAGTTCATCTTCGGAACACAGGTTAAGATATTTTAAAATAATAATGAAGATTTTCTGTTTTTACAGATCTCGGAGTGAACAGAACAACTGCGGACAATGGTATTAAAAACATTAATTCAGACATTTTTCACCTAAAATCATAGATCAGCTCATTTTATGTTTTTTATGATTATAATACTTTATTATGAATGTGTCTGATAATCTTACTCAGGCTGAAAATCTGCGTCACAGAAGGAATAATGCAGGTAAATCACTCACACACACACACACACACACACACACACACGCACGATCACACATGTGTATATTATAAATAATATGCAAATTGATGAACATTTGTCTCTTCCTGGAACATGTAGAAGCGCCACTGCAGAACAATGGCAACATTAATATCGTCCTCCTGGGGAAGACCGGAGTTGGGAAAAGTTCCTCAGGAAACACTATACTGGGAGAGGACAGCTTCAGATGTGGAAGAAGTCTGTCTGCTGTCACAGGTTTATCTAGTGTTAAGAGCTCTGTGATTAATGACAGATCTGTGTCGGTCATCGACACTCCTGGGTTTTTTCTGTACTAATCTGTCAAAAGAGGAGCTCTCCAGGGAGTTTGCGAGGAGTGTGTTTCTCTCCGCTCCAGGAGTTCATGCGTTTTTATTAGTTGTGCCGTTCGGGAGATTCACAGAGCAGGAAGAAGAGATCCTGACAAAAGTGCAGAAGGTTTATGGTAAAGATGTGCTGAAGCATGTTATCATCCTCTTCACATACGGGGATGAATGTGAGCGGGAGAGAATGCAGGAAGAGATTAATGGGAATGAACTAGTCAAAAGAGTCATAGACAAATGTCAGGGTTATCATGTGCTCAACAACAGAGATCTGACTGACAGAGGTCAGGTCAATGATCTACTGCTCAAGATTGACACAATGATAGACAGGAATCAAGGATTCTACACTAATGAGATGTACGAATGGGCAGAGATGTGGCCATGGGAAAAATTCTGGAAAACACTTAAGGACATGTATGATGCAGTGGTTGCTTATTTCCAGAACCAGCGTAAAGATTTTGATAATAACTACTGGAGACAAAGAATGACGCCATACATGAGACTCTAATCAAACTCAGAATTCATTCTTTGCTTTAGATTTATTGCATAAAACCTGATTTAATATAACCTATGTGGATAACAGCCTGCACTGTTTATGGGGAAATTATGTATCGGAACAAAATGAACAAAATATTAATTGATAATTAACAGTCTCTGTTTGTGAGTTGAAAGATTCATTATATTTTAGCTATTGTAACACATATTTGAAAAAAATACTGTTAAATGTTTAAAACAGATATTTGGTTCTGAAACAGTGCAAGATTACACTGCTTACAGTCATATATATCCTTTCTGAACTACGAATACAAAACATTGAGTCTTATAACAGACATTTTATGCCTTACTGAATATTCAGGCACTTATTAACGGCACCTTTCTGCTCATTTGCATTATGCACGATATATCAGAACAGTTTAAGTTTTGCCTATTAAAAATACAATTTAAATTTTCTGTGAGAAAAGTTTAGCTCATAACTTTCTGAAATATGATTGAACTTTGTCAGAAGGTCACAGAAGATCCTCTGCTCTGTTACTGTAGTTTTGTAGTTTCTAATGATCAGTGGACATTTTTTCAGAGTGTAATTTTAGTATTTTTACTGATATGTTTATGGAATTTATTATACCTATTAACAACTGACATATACTGACAAATGTATAACATTTAGAAGATAATAAATGCAACAAGACCTTATTGTCATGTTACTTTATTTAAATGTATTTATTTATTTATTATGTTGAAACATTTTTTTATTATGAAGATTTTTTTCATCATAATCAATATAACCGCAATAAAGGCTATATAATGATTTTGTCATGATAGTGAATATAACCCGCTATTCATTCACAAACTGTGTGTGTGCACAAGTGTGACTTTCAAAAACACAGCTCAAGCAGCAAGAGAAAAATAATGAGTTAGCATCAGCATCCCAAGTAAAGCAAACACTGATCTCTATAATGGTAACTTCAAACATTTTCAATTAAACATCTCAATAACTATTTCTGTAGATGTATGACAGAAATAAAGTCATACTGGTTAATAATACGTGTAATAATGTGTAATGGCAGGAAGTCAGTTGTAGTTCTTGTGTTTCTCTATTTTCTGTTCTTGTGTTCCTCGTTCCTTCAGTGATTCTGCTTGTTAACAGCAGGTGTTCATCACTAATGCTCAACAATCACTTACATATTCCCTTAATTATCTTATCAATGTTACTTTTTACTCTTTGTAGTGTGGATTTTCCTGTGGGGTTGAAAGGGTTAACAGTGTAAGATAAAAAGACACACCCACGAAGAGTATTTAAACAGTAATAAACTGTAAGTTATAAAACAGGTTTATACTGGCAACACTGTTGCCAGTAGTTTACTGTAAAATATAGTTTTTTGGGTCACCATTGTGCTGAAGAGTAGAGCCTGTGCTTCAGTCCAGCAGAAGATCTAGAAACATTGATGAGGCGCTGTTGCTTTATTTAACAGGCGGTGACTGTGTAGTTGCTGGTCCAGTAGAAATCTGTATGTACAATAGTTTTTTAGGGGTCTCAAATGAAATAAGTTCACAGTAAAACTTTACTCGCATTATTAATGCATTATACATTTTAGTTAATACATATAAATGACAGTTGGTCAATTTAAGGCAGTTGGTTTTTGCAAGTGAAATTAGTTTTAACTCGAGATTTAATTTAGTGCATTTTTACAGTAATATACTGTACAATTAACAATAACTTCTGTTGCCAGTATTTTACTGTAAAAAAGCCTGGTGAGGTCTAACAGTGTGTCAGGTGATTTAAACACATCTTAATGAATGAGGTTAAAACAGGGACTATTGAACCAGGATCATCAGCAGAGATCTGATTTTATTATACGTGTTTGTAGTAAGATCATTTGAGTATATGTTGAAAGATTTTAAAAACTGCTCTATAATGGATTGTACATTTAATAGTCAAAAATAATTTAGTAATGTTTGTCTTGTATCTTGTCAAATTGTTTTGCATTAAAATAAACTATTTGTCATTATGGTGATGTGTAATCATGTAAATTTAACTTAAATCAATATTTTTATGTTATCTATTATTTTTTAGGCATTTAGCCATGTAATAAGCAGGCTAATACAGCATTGGTACTCAACATTCTTGGGCCAGTGTCTCATATTTATCTAAGTCAGTCCTGATTCTTCAGTCCAGGTCCAAATTATGACTGTACATTATGTGTTATTTTAGATAGCTGTTTCTGTATTATTATACTGTTTTGCAAGTTCATTCTGTGGTAAGTCTCATTCATTTGACTGGTTCAGTAGATGACCAGATGTGTTGTTTGAACTGGCCAAACTACCATCTAATGTTTAAATATATTTTAAAGTGAAGCAATTCTACTGTCAGCAGTTCCATCAGTCCGCCAGCAGAGGACCTCATCCCTCCATTACTCATCAGATTCATCACTCATTGCTCCTTATTATAGTGTTTTATGGTGAAGTATTGTTATTTCCCAAATGCAATTATGAGCATTATGAAACTCTTTCTTTTTCATTTGAGAATTATAAGGTCTTTATTATTAAAATTATTATTATTTAGTTATTTTGCATCTTAATTTTAGTGTGCACTGTGTTGTTGCTGAGTGAAAATGTTGTGGCTATTTAATAATGTAATATTTAGTTACATTATACAAATATGGAACAGGTCTTTTAGTCTATTATCTCAATCAGGATTTGAGTCACGTGTTCGGAAATGTGTTTCTGTAGCAGTGATGGGCTATTTTAACCAGAACTATGGACATCTACAAAGAATTAAATTCCTCTTACTTGATTTAATTATACACGTATACCTCCTTTCTTTTATGTTTTCTTTTTTTTCTTTTCTTTAATATGTAAATCGAATGTTCTGTAATATTTTTGAGATGATTATGATTTTAATGTTCCTTACATCTTATGATGCTTGGGAATCATTTAGAACATTATATGTGAAATATTTGTATCTACTGTTTTTTTCTTGTATAATTTTGAAAAAAAAAAAAAAAAAAAAAAAAAAAAGTGATGGGCTATTTTTGTTTGTTTAAACACTCATGAGATAACAGTGGAAATGTTCAATAGCTTGGAGTAAAAGTTATGTTATAAAAGGCTTATTTTTTTATTTTTTTATCTTTTGAATCGGTAAAAATTAACTTTGTATAAACACATGCTCTTATTATTATTTAATGGATGCAAAAAAAATATATAAGAATTGAATTGTTGTTTTATTCGTTATTTGAACATGACACAAACCATCTTTAGGTGGTTTATGACATCAAAGTACCGCGAGAGCGATTCAAAAACATAAGGAGCCGACTACTCTCTATTCGCTCTCGCGGTACTTTGAAACCGATCATTCACCGATCAGTCTGTGCAGCGCCGGTTCAAGTCGAACAAGCTTAACGAGTTGTGCGTGACACCTGATCTCTGCTCGCGCACAGTCGAGAGATTCGCCATTACCTGCACGGATGTCTCTCCAATCTACACGAATATGAGTAATGTCGTCTTCAAGTAGCACACCAGAAACAAAAGGTAACTTTAAAGTGTAGTTTATTCATACAGATATTTAGTAAACTGTTATTCTGATTGCTCAGCCTATTTGTTGTTCTAGGATAGTTTTATAGTTTGACGTAGGATACGTGTTTACCTTAATAGATCTGAACAGTCCTCTGTAAATGTTAAGTAGGGTTTTTTTTTTTAGAGTGTGCTATTTTGGAAATGCATAAATAAGGATTTAAGCTTAATTACTTAAAAATAAATGCTTAAATAAAGATAGGCCAGCAAATAAGAACAATTTGGACATGTTTGTATGTAATTAGATGGCAATGAAGCATATAACGTCTCGCATTCTGATTCTGCCACAGTTCAGTAGGCTAGCAAATGTGTCTCAAGTAAAAAAATAAAATTGAAAAAATCCCACAGTAGATTTGTACATCTATGTAAAAATGCTTTAAATCTATTCCTGCTGTCATTTTATGCCAGTTTCTTCATTTTTTAGATCCAGATGAGGTTCACACAAAGAAAAGAAGTGATAGTTTTGATTTACCATATCCTAATAGTAAGTATGCCCACATCATACACTGTTTGTGTCTGTTCATATTTATTTAGTAAACATTATCTGGTCAAAAAAAATTATAAAAAAATAACCCTTCTGATGAATCATTGCATTCTCCATATAAAGCTATTTTTTTTACTGTATTCTTCAGTGTCGATGAGAAGGATGGTGCTGGTGGGAAGGACCGGAGCAGGGAAAAGCTCTTCTGGAAACACAATCCTGGGAAGAAAAGCCTTCAGAGCCGCCAGAAAAGCTTCATCTGTAACTAAAGAGTGCTGGAAGGAGACTGGAGAAGTGGCTGACCGTCAGCTGGTGCTGGTTGATTGTCCAGGGATCTTTGATACTTCACTCTCAGAAAGAGAACTCATAAAGGAGATGAGTAAGTGTATAAACATGACGGCGCCTGGACCTCACGCCATCATCCTGGTCATTCAGGTCGGACCGTTCACTGAAGAAGAGAGACGTTCAGTGGAGAGAATCAGGGCTATATTTGGAGAAGAAGCAGATAAACACACACTCATCCTCTTCACACACGGTGATGAACTCACAGAAAGCATCGAGCAAATTCTGAGTGAAGCACGACCTGAATTAAAAAGCCTCATAAAATCCTGTGGCGAACGGTATCATGTGTTCAACAACAAAAAAATCCATGACCGCAAACAGGTTTTAGAGTTCCTGGATAAGGTTGATGACATGTTGCGCAAGAATAAGGATCAATGTTACACCAGTGACATATTTGATCATGTGGAAGAAATGCTGAAGAAGAAAGAGGAAGATCTTAGAAACCAATGCAATCAGACGATACAGAGATTAATAGACACATTTCATGAAGAAAAGACCAAACTGGAAGAGACCATTAGACAGCTGAAGGAATCCGGGCAGAAAAAAGACCAGGAAATTAAAAAGCTAGAGGAGCAAATGAAAATGAAGGACAGACATTTTAAAGAGTCTAAGCGTTTTTATGAGCAGAAACGCAAAGAATGTGAGACAGGAGGTGGAAGAGATGCATGTGAAAGAAAACATCCCAGAGATCAGTAGAAAACTACAAAAGCTCCGTGTCTGATGTATGTGTGACCCCCAACTCGGTGGATATCAATTCTTATTTTCCAGCAATCCATGTTTTCACTGCATTATTACACATCTTCTGAAAGAGTACTGAATCTTCAGATCCAAACAGATGTGAAGAAAAAAGCAGAAACACGTGATAAGCTGTGCTGACCCACATGTAAAATAACGCGATCGTCAACATTATACAGCATATAGATCAAAACGGTTTAATGTTACTGAATGAAATGTCGACCCAGGACGAGCTTCAGGACTGTGAAGCTTTAGCCAGTGATTTTCCGGGATCTGTGAGTGCGTTCACACACAACCCGTGAAGAAATGTGACGTGCCGTGTAATGTACGTGTCGAAAACATGTACACTAACGCATCGCATCCCGTTCCACAAAGCTGGCGAACGCTCTCAGCTTCAGCGCGGATAGTGAGGAGCTCCTGGTCTCTGATACATTCCAGTTTACAGACATTTTTCCGTTCGTTCTTTGTTGATGATGAACACAAACTTTCTTCTAAGAGCAACAGAGTCGTGCGATGACACGTCCGTCATCACTACGACACACTCCTTACGGCATTGGTCCTGGCTTTTGTTCACACAGGGCGCGTTCTGGGACTGATCCCGCCAGTGTTACTGGTCCCCATCCCGACATCGATCACAGCATCAATCCCAGGACGTGTTTGCGTTCACACAGAAGGCACTCTGGCAATTTTACAGCAATTTCCCGGGATCAACACGCTGTGTGAAAGGGGTCAAAATTTTGCTTTTTAAAAAACGTTATTTTGATATATTGCATGTTCAGATATTGTTACGTCTCAGGACATATTGTTTAATTTTGTGTATTGTATTTAGGATGTGATCAAGTGTAATGTTGTTTTTGGTTTGTTTCTCCTCGTTCCCTATCATTCCTCCATGCTTTTATTTAACAGGCATTACCGACTGCCACCTGATCCCAGTTACCTTGTTATGTCCCCTACCTGTCGTGATTGGAAGGTGACTGGAAGGAAGGGGAATAAAGATTCAGGCTACGTTTACACGTGGCCGGTTATTTTCATTAAAGGACATTTCACCCTCTCCGTTTTCAGAAAAGTGTTCGTTTACACAAACCCGTGTATATGCCGTCAAGAGCATGCCAAACCTATAGGTGGCAGTGTAACGAGAAGCTCAAGCCCACGTTAGCCAATCAGAATCCCGAAAATATAGGTCGCACTTTTGACGCAGTGCAAGTTCTGTCGCATACTGTGACGTCGACTGCCTAAAACTCAGTTTTTTTTCAGTTTAACAAAGTTTTCCAAAATATCCACACTGGCCCGAGTTTTTAGAAAGAATCGTTTCCAGAGGTGAATTCTCCGTTTGCGTGTAAACTAAGGGCACAACCGAAGGGAAATGTCTCCGTTTTTCAAAATAACCATGTACTTGATGATTGTGATGATTGTTGACTTTGAAGACTTGAGTGATTTATATGAGTGTTGTGCTGTGTGCCACCCAACATTGAATTGTATGAAACTTGATCCATTGAACCAAATTATTTATTTTTAAGTAGGGAGGTGGGTGCCAAAATTTGTATTTAACAGTTTTCTCCTGTTTTTGGTTTAGTTAGTTACTGAACACTTGTGAGGCGCGCAGCGCGCTGGGCGCGACAACGATACGAAATGAGCGTAGTTGCCTTGCGCTTTAAGCGTAGCTGTCTTGTGCCGGAGGCGGTTGTATGCAAACGCTGGTACGTCACTTCGTACCGTGACGTCACTTCTTACCATGGATCCAGAACGAGCTGTATTTAGAGCTTGATTAAATAAATGATTCGTTTATAATGGGGAGGACGTCTTAAGCTATGAAACTTGCAGGACGTTTTAATGGTACAAAGACCTCTTATATACCAAAAGATCAAGGCAAATTTGGTTTCTCATGTCATGACCCCTTTAATAGTTTTCTCCTGTTCTTATTTTAGTTAGGGAGATAGGGAAGTTCCCTGTTTATTTTTAAAAATATTTTAAGTTAGTTAGTTTCTTTAACCATAGAAAGAATTGGATTTTGTTTGTTGTTTTGGCTTAACCCCCTCCTGAGACTATTTCTGTTTGTTCTTTATTTCTTACTAAAATAAAAGACTATATTTTATTCTACCAGGCTGAGTGTCTTGGTTGTAGTGCTGGGGTTGGAGACGGGAAAAACCTCAGGGTTCCTACGCAGTTTGGAAAAGTATGGAATGTAATTTGAGTCATTTCCAGGTGTAGATTTGAAAATCATGCTCCCCCCCCCCCCCTGTTTCTCTGAGGTGGTACAGTAAGGATTGAGTTTATATCACTGAGCACCGTACCGTACAACTTCCTTGTCAGGTAGCAAAACATGTTGCTTGAGCTTCTTAAATTAACATGTCATGCTTACATATGGCGCAATCCACTTTCCATATTAAGAAACTATCCACAGTGCATACATTTTGTGGGGCATTGCATCAGTTGAAACATTCCTTTCCTTGCAAACTGTAGACATCTGATGTATCAGTGGGACATCTCTGCTCAGTGAACATGTTGCATTGCACACATACCTCTAAGCAAAATATATCTCTCTGCTCAGCACACATGTACAAACATACCCTGACTTCACAAAATACATTATGAAATTATTATGAAAATTAATAAAGAAAAATAGTACTAAAAAATAACATTAACCAGTAAATGTTTAGTTTTCACCAGGTCTGGAAAAGTATGGAAAAAATAACTCTGATTATGAAAAAAATATTTGTGTTTCCAGACTAATGCCCCTATTCACACTCTAAAAAATGATGTGTTGGATTTACTTAAAATATATATGCACCATTTTTGCAGCACACTTTTTAAGTAATCCCAACTTGGAATAATTTTACTTAAAATTAACAAGAAAACCTTTGTTATATGTACTTAAATATTTGAGTTCACGCAACATTCTTTACTTAAAAATATAAGCTCATATAACAAAGGTTTTTTTGTTAATTTTAAGTAAAATTATTCCAAGTTGGGATTACTTAAAAAGTGTGCTGCAAAAATGGTGCATATACATTTTAAGTAAATTCAACACAGTGCAGGCCATGTGAGATCAAAACAAATCTTAGTTGTGTTAACTTAACATTTAAGCTAATTCATATATCAAAATAAGACAAAGATTTTAGAGCTATTGGTCTGCTTACTGGACTGCTCCAGTACATTCAATGTCTTAAAATAAATTAAACATGCAAATCACACACAATAAAGCATTTAACTTTATTTTTTGCCACAGGCTGCACATCCTTAAAAAACATCATGAAATGTACAACAAAATGTGGCAAATCGACAATTGGAAGTTCACTTCCAACAGGTCACTTTTTCACCCTTTGCAACACTTCTTAAAATATTAAAAAATTTCCAACATTTACTTTTGGAACATGCAACAAATTTCCTAAGAATAAAACTAGTACAAAACTGAAGTATTTTCTTTATTTCTTTTTTTTTTTGTAAGAGCGATTGCAATCTTCACAAAAATCCACAACCCTGTCATCACCTCTATGCCCAGCATTACCCCAGTCTGTAAAGGATCATCTGTTGAGCCACCTTTCGTGATGATCCTCAATGTGAGCTGTTCTAGTCCCTTTTCGTTCCCATGAGTATCCTTAAAAAAGATCATAAGAAAAGACAGCAAATCTGCATTTACTTGCAACATCACTTGTTCATATTGTTGTGAAAAATACATTGCATTGAAACACAAAATGAGAAAGAAATGTACCTTTATCTTTTAAAATAAAATAAATCTCTTACAGCCTCTTAAAATATATTCAAATAGAAAACAGTTATTTTAAATTGTAAATATTTTTCACAATATTACAGTTTTTGCTGTATTTTGGATCAAATAAATTAAGCCTTGGTGAGCAGAAGAGACTTCTTTTAAAAACTTTAAAAAAATCTTACCGGTAGGCTATAGTGTGTGTGTGTGTGTGTGTGTGTGTATGTGTGTATATATATATATATATATATATATATATATATATATATATATATATATATATATATATTATATATAATATATATATATATATATATATATATATATATATATATATATATATGTAGGGCCTATATATATATAAATAATAATGAAATGTTACAAATTATTCGATTATTAAATGCCTATAAATATAAAAATGAGTTTACTAAATAATATTTATTAATAAAAATATTTTTTTTATTAATAAATCTTATTTAATAGACTACATTTTATATTGAGTATCTATTAATATATATATATTAATTATATATAGAGAGATAAGTTTAATTAATGAAGACTTTTGTCCAGAGGTTTTGAACGAATCTAATCTACAAGTCACTAGAATAGCCTAACAGTGTAATAGATCTACAATCTTTATTTGAAGCTAAACTTTTGTTTAAAATGCATTTACTTATTTTGATAATTTCGAAGGTTTAATAGACAGAGTCGTCGTTGTCATTTAGGAATAATATTGTTTGAATCAAGATCGCCATTATTTAATGATAAACTGTGCACAAATATGGAGCTGTAGCCAATGTGTTTTCAAATTTAACATTTACGTTAACGTTACCAAGTAACCCGCGCCCAAGTGGCCGCCTCCGCCTCTTCCTTTCCCGATCCATGTAGAATATTGGAATATTTAAAATACTCAAGTATAGCCTACGCTACGTGACAACTCGTTAATGTAGCCTAAAGTAGCCTACGAATTTCTCCGTGGGGGAGAGCGGGCCTCCCAATAGCGCCGTCCGAATTGTCCTCTTAATAATGCAATCTTAATGCATAGGCTGCGCGCCAACGCGATGCATGGGCATGATAGGCCTATACTTCGAAATAAACAAATACTCTGACTACTAAACATTTGACCATACATTCGATGGAAGCACTTTTTTTTTAATACTCGCGTGCAAAGTCATTTAATATAACTAACATGTAGGCTACAAACGTTTTCATACGTATTCTCAAGTAACACGTTTTTTAATTGTTGAAGCAAAATTCGTAGCAATTCTGAAATTCTGTTTTAAAGTTAATTTCTTGACCAAAAATGCAATAGGCCTAAACGAGTGTAACTTAAGTTAAAAAAAGTTAAGCTTACCTCTTTTCAGCGTCTTTATCACATGCGTTTCAGAAAATCTTCACCACTAACACAATAAACAAATGTTTATTAATGTTAAAATGTCAAAATATAATATTTTACTTAGTTTATAGAAAGATAAGCTTACATTTTCACTGTCTTCACATGTGCTTTGCAAAATGGCTCCAATGTTTGGCTGGAAAGGCATCACGGGAAATTGCATATCACGTGGCTCGTATAGTTACTTAAAATGTTATGCTAGATTTACTTAATTTTGACGCAATTGTTATAGTAGTTGATGTGACTCATGTTTTTTTATTTTATTTATGCATACATTTAAGTTCACCTGGAAACTTATATTTTTGTGTTACACACACTATATATGTTAAGTAGAGGTTGAAAAGTTATGAATACTAAGATTTTTGTGTTTAATCTAATTACTTTTATAAGTAATGGTTGTTCAGCCAACGAATCGTTTTTTAGAGTGCAGCTTTCTAATTCATAAAGTTAAGAATTTCTAACAATAATGGTATCATACAAGCTGGGTTAAAAAATATAAATATTGATTTTACTTAATTCAAATTTTTATGAATTGATATCAATTCTTAAATCCCGAGACTCGATATTTTAGTCTATGCTGATTTAAAGGGTTATTGTTCACAGAAAAAAATAAAATTAGCCCATGATTTACTCACCCTTAAGCCATCCTATGACATTCTTCTTTAAGACGAATCCAATCGGAGTTATATAAAAAAAATGTCCTGGCTAAAGTCCATCAAAGTGGATCCATCCATCATAAAATTACTCCACACGGCTCTGTGGGGGTTAATAAAGGACTTCTGAAGTGAATCGATGTGTTGGTGTAAGAAGAATATCCATATTTAAAACATTATCGACTAAAATAACTACCTTCCGGCAGACTGCCGTACTTTTATCATGGATGGATGCACTTTGATCATAGGGTAATCTAAGCGTGAGGCCGCCGCCGACATTCACAGCCCCGGCTTTTAACCTTCCAAGCTCTCTCATGCAACCTAAATCACAACATTCTCTCTTCACAGCAACACAGATACCCGTGCCGTCCAACGCTGTCGCCATGGAACCGCCACCAGTGTCTCAAAACATCCGCACACAGATCCTCTCAGAAATTCAGGACGCTGGCTCCAGAGGTGGACCAATTCCCAACTCCGGTACCTCGCTATTCAGAACTGATATTCCCGTAACCCACCCGTTAAAACTCCTCCTCAACGCATCGCTAGACACCATCCTCCAAGCAGTTTCTCCCAGGACAATCCAATCCTACGTGACCGCTTGGAGAAGTTTTAGAGCATTCCACGTCTCTTATAACATGCTGTTCCCCGATATTTTTCTCTCCTTTCAATCACCTCATTTATTTCCTACCTTAATACCGTTAAGGGCCTCCAAGTCTGGTCCATCAAAGGTTACCTGAGCGGCATTCAGTTTTCAAATTGACGTATGGCGCTCCCCTCCCCCGAGATAAACAATTCACAAACCTCCCTCCTGATCAAAGGGATTCAAAGATCCCAGCCCACCCGTCCCGACACCAGGAAACCCATAATGCTAGACATTCTCATATTCACGCCCTCCGCACCGGCTACCACCCCCTCAATACTGCCCACACACTCGATGCCATGTTTATCCTAGCCTTTTTCGGTTTTCTTAGATGCTCTGAACTCGCTATCACTTCCAAATTCGACCCAAAAATCCACTCCACCATCTCAGACTTATCAGTACTAGAGGGTGAAACAATCTCATATTTGATTAGGCAAAGACTGACCAAACCAAAAAAAAGGTAATTTCATCTACATTTGTAACCTCTCTTCACCAATCCAACTATACCAGTCCGTTCTGGCAAATCTTCAATGGAGAAGCTCTCCCCTGAACCCTCACAGATTAATCTAACAAACCTGTGACACGCTTTTGGTTCCAGAAACACCTCAAATCCGTTCTCCAACAGTCAGGTGTCCCAGCAAAGAATTTCTCAAGCCCCTCTTTCCGTATGGGGGCAGCAACCTCAGCAGCCCCAAAAGGCCTCTCCCAACAGCAGATCCAAGCTCTCGGGAGATGGTCCTCAGATGCTTTTCAGAGCTACATCAGGAGCAACCAGTTCCACATAAAAAATGCCCACCAAACTCTCATCGATTCAAACTCTTTGGGTTGTCCACCCGGGGTTTTTCTTTCCATCCAGCAAGCATTGGTCTCCCAGCGGACGCATTGAAAAATCTTCCGGTCGAACGCACATGCCTTCTGTTTCCCGTTCTCTCTTCTACGTCCAGGTTTTCTCTCTCATCCAGCGAGCATTGGTCTCCCACAGACACAGCAAGAAATCTCCCGGTAGAGCACTTGCATTTTCTCTTTTCCTGATTTCTCTTTCCGTCAAGCGAGCGTCTCCTAGCGGACGCAGCGAGAACTCTCCCGGTAGAGCACTAAGGTTTCTCTCTCAGTCCAGCGAGCATTGGTCTCCCAGCGGACGCAGTGAGAAATCTCCCGGTAGAGCACTCGGGTTTCTCTCTCCGTCCAGCGAGCATTGGTCTCCTAGCGGACGCAGCGAGAACTCTCCCGGTAGAGCACTTAGGTTTCTCTCTCAGTCCAGCGAGCATTGGTCTCCTAGCGGACGCAGCGAGAACTCTCCCGATAGAGCACTTAGGTTTCTCTCTCAGTCCAGCGAGCATTGGTCTCCTAGCGGACGCAGCGAGAACTCTCCTGGTAGAGAAATTAGGTTTCTCTCTTCCGTCCAGCGAGCATTGGTCTCCCAGTGGACACAGCAAGAAACCCGGATGAGCACTCACGTTTTTTCTTTTCTTGTTTTCTCTTTCCGTCCAGCGAGCATTGATCTCACAGCGAGAACTCCCCCGGTAGAGCACTTATGCTTTCTTTTCTGTCTAGCGAGCATTTGGTCTCACAGTGGACGCCGCGAAAAATCTCCCAGTCGAGTACTCCATGCTTTTCTCTTTTTTGTGTATACTCTTTTCCATCCAACAAGTATTGACCTCACAGCGGACGCAGCGAGAAATCTCCCGACCGGGCTTCCAAAATTTGTCACTCCATTGTCGAGCTACACAGGCCCTCTCGGTCTGCCGTCTCGCCGTTCCTTGCCCATCGGTCGGCAGAGCTCACCCGTATGATGCCTCAAACTGCCTCAATCAAGAAACAGGTGCGAGCCCTCCCGACTGATCATTCCAAATTACAGCTGCCCCCCGTTCGCGAGCCGCCCTCACAGGCCCTCCTGGCCAAGCATCCATGCCCCTTCTCGAAATGCCCGCCCGCCAAGCTTTTGGCACTCAGCCAATCAACAATAAGAGGTACATATTCAGCAGTCTTACCTCAGTTTGTTGAGAGTTTATCAGCACCCCTCCACCACCCCTTCTCCACACTTTTAGTTCTAACCACTTACATACACGGGGAGAGTACTCTGGGTTCGGGCCAAATTTCGAGCTCGGAGCCCTACCCCAGACAGCACGCGTGTGAGTGTGAACTTGTGAAATACCGTTTTGGTGCTCTTAAATGTGGCGTGACAGATCACTGCAGAAAGTGAAAAGCGCAACCGATCATCTCTTCTGCCATACTACTAGCTACAAAACAAAAACAAAAACAAAAAATGTCACATTTAATCTACAAATTAATGTAGAAACAACATCAAGAGAGTATATTTAAAATATTTGTTTAATTGTATCTTTTTACTTCATTTACAGAGTGTTAAATGAAAACTGAAGCAGTGTTAAAGTTATTGAGATAATTAAGGGAATAATTGAGTGATGATTGAGCATTATTGAAGACATCTGATAATAATGCAAAAAAATAAAATAAACAGAGTTCACAACAGTAATTACAATCAAGAGTTTGTTTATTAGTTGCCAACAGGATAGCAGCTCCAGACACACGATGACACTCAAACCCAGAGTTCCTCACATGTTACCCCACCTTTAATGTAGCAGGGTTAAACACAGGGTTTTCGGTTCAGATTTTTACCTGCCCTGCTAAAATGCAGGTTAAAAAATATTGTTTTTGTTTTGGTTGTTTGCAGTGATTTAAGATTTTCAGGTACAGTAGGTCTAACAAGTAGGGAATCTCAATGCGGCGCTGGAGTTCTGTCTGAAGCAGCTTTCTGTGCACGTTTCGGGTGTTTGTTTACAGGTGCATGTCAGTAAAAATGTGAGTCATTTTTTTTGTCTTATCATGATTGAATGGTTTAATCGCACTTGAATGAATGATAGCACTGTAGTAGAGCCAATAGACGACAGAAAAAAAGATGCTGCGTTTATTTCTGAAAACACCTGCAATTGCTGGAAAAAAAGTAGCAAAGCCAAGGGTCAAGAGCACAACTAAAGCAAACGCTGATCACCATGATGTTGACCTCAAACTAAACATTTTCAACCAAACATCAACATCGAAACCTTTGTTAATTCTCAATAATAACTTCTGCAGACGTTGTAAGCCCATCTAAATCGGTCCAATGGCGGTTTCGGATAGAACGGGTGAAGGTCTCTGCGTGTTATGTCTTTCCGCGTGGCAAAGTAATTTAGTTCCAATTAAACTTATCTGACACCATTTAATATCTGACTCCACTTTATATCTTACTCAAATTGTATAACTGACTCCATTTCATCACAACCTCGATTAAAATGTCAATTGGTTATTTGTCATTTATATAATAGTTAAGCAGCACATTATTCTTTTTATTATCATTTTATTATTTAAATTTATGTAAATGTTTTTTTGCACTTAATTTAAATTAGGATATTTTACTTTATTTTTACGGTTTTTGTTTGGCAGCCGTAGCTGACAGTCATTGACCGTTTTTTTAAGATTACATTTTTTTACAGTGTGGCTAAATGTGTCAGTTCAGCGGCACAAAATGATTCCAGTGAGCATCTTTCACCATTTATGGTCATTCAGAAGATGGAGGAGATCATAAGAGGAAGATGGTATATTGATAAAGAGAAAACCGATGCGCTCCATTCGACTGAACACTCGGCTTAAACGCTCAGTGTCATTTAAGTTCGGACGAACTGAAGTCTTTTGACGGCACCGGTGAAGGTCCTGGTTCCCTTGCTCATCTAGGTGAGAAGGACAATGTGTATACTGTTCTCTGTGTTTTGTTTTATTATTTGTGTTGATTCATTTGTGTAAGTTTTACTTGTAAAGTTTTACAATGTTTTGTTTCCATTCCACATCCTCAGTACCTCCTCTAATAAATTAGTACTCATTTTCTTAAAAGTAATTTATTAGTGACTTAACTTTATTTGTGATTTATTTAAGGGGCTACATTTACATGTACTGCTTCTTTTATAGTTTTATTTCTCTAATAATGAAATATCATTTTATCCTGTTTTTAATTCACATATATATTTATTCCATGTAGGACATCAAGTGAATTTGAAAAGCACAATCTGTAAATTATAACTTTATTGTCATGCTGTATATCTGCCTATCCATAATTTTCCTGATTGTTGTTTTGTTGATTATTATTTTTAATGGTATTACATAAATATGAATGTTTTAAAATAATATGATTGTGTGCTCATTGGCCAGTCTTAAAGTGTCATTATTGGTTTAAAATGATTAACTCGTCTATGTTTAAGAATTGTGTTTTGTCTCAATGCTTTGCCTTTATCAGTCATAGGCTAATATTTCAGTGGTTCAGTTCCTTAAGACCACAGACCTGCACTAGTTCTTACACGATCCAACACACATGTGGGTTTCAATAAGCCTGAAGAACTTGATCAGCTGGTTCAGGTGTCTAAGGTGCTTTCTAAAACATATCACATAATGCAAAACACTGAATTTTTTGAACACAGTTTATTTTCATGAACTGGAATATGTGCAAACGATAGTGGGTGATTTAAAGCCATGAAGAAAACATCCAGTGCGTCCTTCCAAACAAAGGCTGTCTTTAAAGGATCCTTCCGTTTGAAAAAAAAACACCTTATTTTTGAGAAGGATCAGGTGCACGTGTTGCTCCGCCCCATTCCTACTCTGATTGGCTCGTTCGTCTTTCAAAGGCATACATGATATAAAATGAGTTTTGAGTCAGTGTAGGAAGGGAAGGAGAATGTCATTTAAAAAACTGGTAAAGCTGTGCCGATTCAAAGCCTTCATTAAAAGGCATTCGTGATTACATGGAATTGACACGTCTGTGGGAGCAGCTGTTTATATTTTTAATTAGACAATTCACCAAACATCACTGGTAAGTTTTTCATAAAATTTTGCTTCCTCATGATCAGTGTTTTGTTTTTACAATGAAGACAATTTGTTCTACAATCTCATTTCAGGAAATAAAGACGTGCTTTTAAGTAGGCTAAGCTTAGACTTTTACCTTAGATACAAAAACACGTTTATAGTAATTTCCATTATCTACATTTTGAACTACCATTTTCAAAATCTAAATTAGCCTATAGTAGCCTACCTGTGTAAAGAATCTTAGAAGTAGAAGACTTTTTGGGGATTAAGTTTTGTATGAAAGTAAAACACTGCTAAATGTTTTTGAAACAAAAAAAAGCTTGTTGAATTGCACTAATTGAAAAAAATATGCATTCCATTAACCGCGTGCTTGCATTTTATTTTTAGGGCTTGCATTTTTATGGGCTGAAATTCAACATTGTTGTACATTTAAGCTGTGAATATTTCAATTCAAAACATTTTCGTTATATAAAAATCAATAATCCTTTCAGATTTCACTTCCAAAAATGTAATTCTCTTTAAAAAAAGTATAATATTCAACAGGCAATTCATTCATTCTTTCATTTACAGAAATGGAGCAAGTGGTAAGTATTTGTGATGACTATTCAATTCAATTCAATTCAAGTTTATTTGTATAGCGCTTTTCACAATACATATTGTTTCAAAGCAGCTTTACAGAAAATGCATTTCAAAAATATACATACAAAAATACAGTTAGTTAATCATAAAATTTAGGGCATAACATATCGCCGGCGTTGGGTCGTCTCTTCACAGGCGTCCCGAGATAACAACAAAAAAGGCAGATGGGAAATAATTAGCGTAGCTGCTGTTCATAATATAAATGCATTTGATCTGATTTAACTGTAGTATAAAAGGTATGAGATGCATCATGTGAATGCTTGGCTAAAGAAATGCGTCTTTAATCTAGTTTTAAACTGGGAGAGCGAGTCTGAACCTCGGACAATATCAGGAAGGCTATTCCAGAGTTTAGGAGCTAGATGTGAAAACGCCCTCCCTCCTTTAGTGGACTTCGTTATCCTCGGTACGATCAGAAGCCTCGAATTTAGCGATCTTAAAGAGCGTGATGGATTATATTGGCGATAGAAGATCTCTTAAATACACAGGAGCTAAACCATTTAGGGCTTTATAGGTCAGTAACAATACTTTGTAAGTGATACGGAACTTAATAGGTAACCAGTGTAGAGATGATAAAATTGGTGTTATATGCTCATATTTTCTTGACCTAGTAAGAACTCTAGCGGCTGCATTTTGGACTAACTGTAGCTTGTTTACGGAGGATGCAGGACAACCAGCTAATAAAGCATTACAGTAATCTAGTCTCGAGGTCATGAATGCATAAACTAACTTTTCTGCATCAGAAACTGATAGCATATTACGTAGCTTAGCAATGTTTCTAAGGTGGAAAAAGGCTGTTCTTGTGACATTTGAAATATGATTTTCAAAAGACAAGTTGCGGTCTAGTATAACACCCAGGTCTTTTACTGTAGAGGATAAAGTAACAGGACGTCCATCTAGATTAAGGTTGTATTGTAAGAGGTTTTGTGGGCAGTTTTTTGGACCAATCAGTATTACCTCCGTTTTATCTGAATTTAATAGAAGAAAATTACACGTCATCCAATATTTTATATCTTTAACACACTCTGTCATTTTAGATAATTTAGTGTTATCATCTGGTCGTGATGAAATATATAATTGAGTGTCATCAGCATAACAGTGGAAACTTATTCCATGTTTTCTTGTAATATTACCAAGTGGCAGCATATAAATTGAGAATAGCAGGGGGCCTAATACAGATCCCTGCGGCACTCCATAATTTACTGACGTTATCTTTGATTTTTCCCCATTTAAATGGCCAGACTATCACGGCCAGTGATAAGGTCTTCACAGATATCTTTCTCTCCGTGAACGAGAATATAATGTTATTTATTCCCCGAAGCTGACGTATCAAACGTTAAATCTGAGGTAGTAGACATATATTTTTCTCAGTTGTTTAGTTTCCTTAACTTTGTATCGCGTCACTGTCACTCCAGGATTCCCCCTGCGGTCAGGACGCTTAACGTAGCGTAATGGACAGTGACATAAAAGACCAAACTTGCATCTTATTGGGAATGTATAGGCTATACAGGCAAGCAGACTCAGAATATGAATGTAACACGCAAAGTTTTATGCTTAAGCCTTGTTTATACTGTCGCCTGGCTCCGCTGACTGATCGCACCTCCTCAAATGAGATATATCCAGCTGCAGACCCGCAGCACCACCAGTTTCAGAACCCCAGCGCCAGAACCGGAAGTGAGGGAGTTATTGACAATGAGACAATAAGCAATACAAGTCTACAATAACTACAAATTAATTTAATATATATTCCTTCTGGAGATGCCCGAATGTTTCTGTTCAAATATTTGACTTGCTGTATCCACATTATATAATAGATATAGGATCTACAGATGTACACTACTCTGCATTGTGAAAAGCCAGTGTCAAGTTCCAGCACACTTCTGAATGATTGGTGACAGTTTTCATAATTAATTAACAATGGTGTCACTTTACAATAGTTTGTGGCATTTTCTCTCATGCTAGTTTACAATTATTTGAAATACGTGATTGGTAAGTGTCAATTTGTGGTGCACAAACAACATACTCCTGCTTGTAGTACCACTTTAATAAGAACATTTTACTAAAATAGCGAAATAGTTTCTATATTCTTGTATAGTTACAAATGACAGCTTAACTGTCATACAAATATAAATAAATGTGTTATCATAACAACTGTATTTACAATATGTAGGTAAATACATTGTCAAAATTATTATAAAAAAAAGAACCAGCCTAGTAAATTTAAATGCATACAACGGATCACGATATTAAAAATATGAAGCCCAATGTTTCTGTATCTTAATGTATCATTATAACATACGTATAAAGTATGACGTTTCGTATGTAATAAAAGCATACCATTTTGTGTCTAAGCAAATTACGCTCTAAAACGTTAGGTGGCGTTACTCGGTTTAGAAAGTAAGCTCCGCCCCTCACTTCCGGTTCTGGCGCTGGTGTTAGAACGTAAGCTCCGCCCCTTTCTTCCGGTTCTGGTGCTGGGGTTCTGAAACTGGTGGTGCTGCGGGTCTTCAGCTGGATACTATAGCCTCAAATGGACAAGGCCTTGACGCGCTCGCCGTTGTACTTCAGGGGGCGACACAGAGTAATTGTCCTTTAAACCATCAGAAATCAGCGGTGAGAAGAAAACATATGTGAATGTTTATTTTAGTACACTTCACCAAAACTACAAAATAATCGTGTAAAGCAGGAAACCTTGAAATTATTACTTGTGACATTAGAACAAAATAAATGGATATGAGTTTGTAGCCTCTACAACTAAATTAACGATATCTTACATATTTGTAATTTCACTAAACATTTTAATTTAGTTTTGTGATAAAACATGGACCTTTATTTTATTAAAAGGGCTTATGTCCGCTATTGTAGGCTCATTTTGTAAATGTAAGCAACTAATTTAGACCGCAAACTAATTTAGACCGGTGCGGTGAGACGTACATGCTCGGCCAGATTCGGCTCGAAGTGGATGAGTTACACACACACCCAAATTTGGACCGGATGACTGGGTCACCTGAATTCACAAATCATGAAGAATGACATGCATTATTACTTAGATGTTTACAAAAGCACACTGCACATTTATAGCCAAAATAATTATGATTTCAAGCCACAAACCTGGTCAGCCTGTGGATAAAAGTATCTGGCAAATATGAATGTAATTTACTATATTAATTGTGCTTATGTACAACGTACTTTAATCTGATTGAGAAAGCAGTGGGATTTGCATGGCTAATATATATATATTTTTTAATTCATTATGTAAGATCACAAAGGCTTTTCAGTTTGCTTATCCGATTATAAACAGATTGAAAAATGGATGGACAATATACATATCTACCACCACTGAATAAATGATTAAGAGCAAAAACTCACACAGGAACTAATATGGACGCAAGGTTTTAGACCTATGTTATATTCAGCTCTTTGATGTTAGTAACATTTGTGTTACATACTTTTTACCTTTAGGCTTAAAAAATGACAGAAATTCATAAAAGTCTGAATCTGGTCCTACTTGGAAAAGGAGGAGCCGGGAAAAGTGCAACTGGAAACACAATCCTGGGACGAGAAGCTTTCATATCAAAGAAAAGCTTCACCTCGGTCACACAGGAGGTTGCTGAGGAGTCCAGTACGGTCTGTGGACGACGGGTCACTGTTTATGACACACCAGGAGTGCTTGACTCAGAGCAGACTGAAGACAAGATTCAGCAGATATATGACGTTTTCCAGAAATGTGAATCCCATCCCTGTGCATTTCTGCTGGTCATCAAAGCTGACAGATTCACTGAGGAAGAGAGAGAAACTGTGGAGAAGATTGAGAAGGTCTTGGGAGTAAAGCGCAAAAGGAAAACCTGGATTCTCTTCACCGGAGGAGATCAACTAGAGGATGACGACATGACGATAGAAGAATTCATCAGTGATTATGACGCCTTGAAGAAACTCCTTCAGAAATATGATCAGAGATACTGTGTGTTCAACAACACGAATAGTGGACATACTGGACAAGTTCAAGAGCTGCTTACAAAAATACTTGAAACAAACTGTTACACAACAGGTGAGTCTTTTCATACGAAGTATTCTGAGTTTTTAAAGTCTGAATTCATTCTGTTAAAGACATGTAGTCTCTCTCTCGCTTCTCACTGACTTTGTCCAGAGTCCCAAATGCTGTCGCAAAGCTCAGCGAGAGGGAAATAATATAAAGTTTGACTGAAGTTTTGTCATTGTGTTTCATGAGGGCAGAACACTGATTATGATCAATACAGACACTACAAGTGTCATGATTCATGTCGTGTGTGGACTTATGTTATTTCCTGTTCTCTGCCATGTTTTGTAGTCCTTTGTAGTTTTTCTTGTTGAGTAGTTCCTGGTTGTTCCCAGGTGTGTCTTGTTTGCCAATCTCCTCTTTGAGTGTATATACCCCAGTGTTTCTCATGATCTTTGTCTGGTGTTGTCCTTAGTGGATGTTTCGTGTGAGTTGGTTTCAGTTCTGTTTGGATTTACTTTTATTTTTGCCTGTCCCCTGTTGCCTGGATTTTGTGTTATATTGTAAAAAAAACAAAAAAACAAACACGTTACAGTCAGACAACACAAATTAGGACTAATAGGCCCTATGCCCAGCTGCACTACTTACTTCCTGAACTTCAGCCAGCTCCTTTGTTTCCTGTCTGCCATTATTGGACAAACTGATTAATCCAAGTGTGCCTGACCTCAGTAACAATAACCAGGCACACCTGGATTAATCAGTTTGGCCAATAATGGCAGACAGGAAACAAAGGAGCTGGCTGATGTTCAGGAAGTAGTGCAGCTGGGCATAAAGCCAATTCGAATAGTTCAATATAATATAATTGTTGTTACGCTATGATTGATTTCTGAGAATGCTAAAATAAATGTTTTTCACTCACTTTGAGTTTCGCATTTAACTCTGTACAGATGAATTGGAGGAAATAGTTGTTTAAAAATAGTATTAACTGATTCTTTGTTGTTTTTATTTTATTCATTAAAAGGAGCAGCAAACGTGAAGCATCTTCCACTGACGATAAACATATCAAAAAGTATTGAACCAGACGCTCCTGCTGTCAGTCTCTCATCCAGACGGATTGTTCTTCTGGGCAAAGGTGGTGTTGGGAGGAGTTCAGCTGGAAACACAATACTGGGATGGAAAGAGTTCAGATGTATGAGAGGAATGACTCCAGTAACCAGTGAATGTTCATTGAAACACGCCACTCTATCAGGCA
>JARPMJ010004415.1:0-76603 GCA_033366665.1 Phoxinus dragarum
AAATCATTAACAAACATTATGTAATGCCTAAAAGATCATTAGTTCATATATATTCAAATAGCTGTTATATAACATGCTTGTTAATGTTTAAATGAACTTATCAAACATTACATAATGATCAGCAGATCATTAATGTAAATTTAAATGTCATTCAACTTTCAATTCATATGATCAAGCACTTTTAACAAATCTACCAATGATTTAAACAATGTTATACAATGATTAAAAGCTTATTTGTAAATGTACATTTGAATGTTTAATAAACTATTAAAATGTCTCCTTGCTATTTCCCCAGAAATATTCATACCGTAAAACTTCAAATAATAGCCGAGTCCCAAATAGACGCCTGTCTCTTTTACACGCCTGGTGTGGCTACAGGTTTGGATAAATAAAGGCCGGTCTCAAATAGACGCCGGGTCTTTTTTTAGTTTCGGGTTGTATTTAATCTTCTAAAACCCGTCAGATCGTCTGTTTTAAGCCAGTTATATGGTGTAGATGGGCACGCAAGAGAGCCCTGCGCATTTGGGCGGAGCTGTTAGCGCAAGCAAGGCAGGAGGTATCGCACACCGGACGAGATGCGCCGCGCCGCGTCTATGTATCGCACACCGGACGAGAAGCACCGCGCCGCGTCTGTGACAACTCGAGTTATCACACACCGGACGAGAATCACCGCGCCGCATCTGTGACAACTCGCGTTATTGCACACCGGACGAGAATCACCGCGCCGCGTCTGTGACAACTCGCGTTATTGCACACCGGACGAGAATCACCAGCGCCGCGTCTGTGACAACTCGCGTTATTGCACACCGGACGAGAATCACCGCGCCGCGTCTGTGACAACTCGCGTTATTGCACACCGGGACGAGAATCACCGCGCCGCGTCTGTGAACAACTCGCGTTATTGCACACCGGACGAGAAGCGCGCGCGGTGTGGCGTTTATGACAACTCGAGTTATCGGACGCGCACTTTGTCAGTTTATGGCCAGCAATATTGTTATGTTTAAGGACATTATGGAATTAAGATCATGTCTATGTTATGATTGTACTGTACAATTAAATACAATCGTTTGCTTAGTCCTGCAATGCAGTCTGAATTCACTTTATCTCTGAGCGTCCGTTTAACTGAATTGAGAATATCATCTGAAAATCCGATAGCAGCAGCAATTTTCATTCAACCAGCTGATTTCTGTAAATGAATGTAAAGCTAAATGTATATTGCAGCGCTAAATTAAAGGCCTGTCTCATATAGACGCCTGTCTCCAATACAAGCCGGTGCAGTTCGGCGATTTGGGAAAATAAAAGCCCGGGCTATTATTTGAAGTTTTATCATTACTTTTGCACGTGCTTTCCGGCAAGATTTCTATAATTAACATAAACGTGCGTTTAGTCGACTCTAGAAAAATCTTTAGTTGGGGGGCATCCCTAGTTAAAATCTGATTCTCTTGCATAGAACTGAATGAAGAATAATACATTGATATTCAATATTATTTTAATATATTTTCTGTCCAATTTTGGTGTGCTACTTTAAATAAAAGTGTGGTTGTTTTATTGGCTTGTATTTTTTAAAATTCAGACTCAGTAAAGTTATTGAATTTAATTAAGTCTAATAATAATACAATTAGATTTAAAAAAACTAAAAACTAATTTAAAATAAAAAATTATTATAAAAAAAAAAAAAAAAAATAGATTCAGGATTTTCAGTCCAGAATTTATTTCGGCACATCGCTAATTCTTACATTGTTCAATTTCCAGTTGAACATCCGGATCATAGCTACCAAACACCTTTCTGCATTTGTACCATTTGTAAATATAAATAAGTGCATTAAGTAATATATGAACTGAAAATTGAATGACATTAAAAAGGTTATGAATCGAGAAATCAAATGTTCCTGTCTTGTCAGTCCAAAAACAGCTTTTACTGAAACCAATCTCAGAAAACGTCCCCGTTTCGCACGGTCACATTATTACGTCAAAGTGCGTCAAATATTAGAAGTAAATACGAGATAGACGCAAACACAGGATTACTCCAGCAACAATATGATTGCTTTGCATTGCCTTCCTTGTGATCCTAACATTACGAAAACACAGACAAACAATTTTTAATGAAGTTCCAGTCAGAAAGACACTGTTGGTTTGTTCACTTCATTTTCTGTGGATTAGTTTTTAAACGAGACACAGTTAGACACAGGCTTTACAGAGAGATGAAAATAAAAGATGTTGAGCAACTACATTAGATTTGACAGTAATGTTGCAACACACAAGTGGTGAGCAACAGTGTTTACCATGCGTCACTATTGCTTTGATACAGATTGCTTGATATGTACTGAGTATCTAGCGCCGCAGTCAAACTGAATATTGTGATATAGAGATGTGATTTGCTTCGGCATGCATTGAATTATCAGATATGGAAAAACGCTTGTAGAGAACGATGCTTTTGTTATTGTTTTGATCTAAGCCATTCGCTGTAATCCCGAATAAAAGCTTCAGTAATTACAACACGTTTAATTTTATTTAAAACACACTGCAAAGACAATGTATACGTTTTTTAAATGTATCGAAAAGGATGAACTATGAATAGCCTATAAGAACTATGGTACATTTATTAATCATTCCCTTTACAAGAAATACCATAAGTCATCCTTTGTCAATTATAACTGTCAACTATAAGTACATTTCCTGAAGAAAATGTGAGTGGTGCTTTCAGTGGCAAAACCTCGCCACTCGGTTGCTAGGGTGTTTCTAGTGGGTTGCTAAGGTGTTCTGGGTGGTTGGTTATGGTGTTGCTAGGGTATCCTGTGTGATTGCTAGGGTGTTGCTAGTTGGTTGCTAAGGTGTTTTGGGTGGTTGCTAAGGTATTCTGGGTGGTTGCTAGGGTGTTCTCTGGGTGAATACTAAAATTGCCAAAACCAAGAATTATAAAGCATATGTAATACGCATAAATGTTCAATGGTTTCAAAATGTTTTTGTTTATTGGCGGGGACGTTGAAAATTATTTTAATATGCAAAACTGTTACCCAATCACAGTAGCACCCCTTTCAATCTGGAGGTTCAAAACAGGATAGAAAATAGCTTATTACTTCTAAATTAAGATGCTTTTTGATGTCAAAATCTTGATAACATAATAATTGGACCTCAGAGAACATTATAATATAAACAATGCAGTTCATTAACCCTTTAAATGAATGTTAGCATTCAAATGTACATTAACAAGTAAGCTTTTAATCATTATACAACATCTGTTAAAATCATTAGTTGATAAATATTAACAAGCAAATGATCTTATATTTCTAGCTATTTGAGTATACATTAACTAATGCTGTTAAGCATTATACGATGTCTGTTAATGATTTATTAAATGAACATTATTATAAAGGTTTACCTTTCTTTTTTCTTCATATACAATAATTTGTAGTAGACACATATTCAATCAATATACAATAGTTTATAGTAGACACATTCACTGAAGGAACAGTTTGTTTACTAGATTTCATACTAGTGCTTGCAAGGCAGCAAAAGAATAACACTTTAGGTAAAACTAGAAGTTTTTTGAAGAAAATCTGTGCGGCCATCATACTACGACACTAGGGGTGTGGTGAGTGGTTGCCAGGGTGTTGCTAAGCAGTTGCTAATGTGTTCCGGTTGGATTGGTTGGGTGTTCTGGGTGCTTTCTTATTGGTCCAACTTAAAAATGTAAGTAAAATAGATTTTTTTTTTTTTACCCCTGAATTCTGTCTGCTAGGTAAAACTATTAGCGCTCCTCTCTATAAACCGAATAGTTTGAGGTATCATTCATGTCCGCGTGGGTAAGTTATGGTGGCAAAATGTTAGATTTAGAGTTAGGGGTTTGTTTAGATCACCAACCTTTAGTATGAGCAATAGTATTATTGATGCTTGCCTTAGTAAGCACAACTAATATAGATAAAGGGAGAAAGAGAGAGATATTAATGATAATATGCCAAAACGATGAATAAATGGATGCAAAAGCAGAAGGCCCAATCACATTCCAGTATGCAAACAGATGGAAGACAGCCATTCGTAACTCAGTCTGGAAATACCACCATCACTGCAGGTTAGTTTTTAAATGCTGAACTGTAAGTTAATGGCTTCAATTCAGCTTTAATCTCTTTAGGTAGAAAATGAAAAACGAGCAAAATAATATTAAAATAAAATAAAATATATAAGTGTAAGTTAAAGGCATTTTCAAACTTTAATCTTAAATATCTTTAAAGGTATAATGTCTATAAAAAAATAAAAAAATCTTATGATGTTAAAAATAAATAAATTAATACAACAAAAATTTATCTCACACATTGCTATCACATTTCTTTAAAGAGTATAATGTTTTATAACATAGTATAAAAATGTTGGGCTAAAATATATATATTTTAAACGAAATAAAATACTGTAGATATATTTTTCTTAAAGATATTTACACTTTCAAGGGATTTTATTTAATCTTTTCTTAAATTTCTTTAAAGGAATAACGTTTTAGAAACTGAAAATAGCATACAGCTAAAATAAATAAATAAAATAAATATGGTAAGTACTTTAAGTAAAATACATTTTAAAACGATTTTATAATATATATATACATAAACATATACACACACATTTATTAAATTATTTAATTTTTTTTATATATTTTTAAGTATGTAACAATAAAATATTGGATTACAGATAAAAACATTTTAAAGTTTAAATTAATAAGGATTTTCACACTTCAATATTATTTTATTTAAAGTTATGGCTAAAACTAAACTAAAACTCATTAAGGCTAAATACAGTAGTCAACATTTGAAGTGAATCAAAACTTTCATCAAAGTTATACATGAATGTTGAACAATATCCTTGCCTAGGACAACTTTGATGAACTTTTTTGATCCAATTCAAATGTTGACTTCTGTATATAAGTGCCATTGATAAATAATTGTTTAAGTAAAACAAATATTTTTTAAAGTTAACAATAAAAAAAATCTAACTTTTAATCAAATGTTTTTCAAACTGTAATCAATAGCATAAAATAAAATAACACATTTGTGCTAAAAAAAGAAAAAAAAAATCTTAAATAATAATACAATTTTCAAGTGTAAGTTATTTGGAATTTTTCTAAAATATAAGCTTAAATTTCTTTAAAAGGAAGAACATTTATAGAAACTTAAAATGCATCAAGGCTAAAACAAATAAATGCAATTTTGAATATATATTTTTATGAATTTACATTAAGATGAATTAACATACAACCAAGATGATTCAAATAAAAGTTGTAAGAGAAATTTCAATGCAATTCTGCCTTGCAAGCACTATATAATAACCCAGCTTTCATGCCGTTCTCAAATACAGCACAATCCTGCCGCCTTGTGGGGGAAACTGCTAACGGTAAACATTTCTGGAAAAACCATCGATTATGTCATGCACAACATTCCAGCCGCATGCATAATGCAAAACTTGAACTGCAAGAGCTCCTTCAGAGAATCTGCACATTTTTCCAGTGACTTCAGTATCACCATCCCATTTTACTAAGGCCTGAATTTCTGAATGCGTCATAAATGGGCAATATGCATAAACGGTTTGCCATAAATGATGTAAAATCCCGGTGAACACAGTGCAAGTATGTGTAGAAACGCAATCTGGGTTGTTTTGTGGGCGACAGGCTGCATATCCAAGCGTCGGATGCTTCAGCCTGCATGAACACAAGGCTATTGAGGCATTTCATCATGCCATTATTACACAGGTCAGCATTGTTTTCCTATGAGTGATTCTTCAATACGCATGTGAGAGCGTGTACGACATTGAGAGCGTGTGAGTGTGTCGGTGGGGGGGGGGGGGGGGGGACAGAGCAAGTCATTGTGGTGTACTCACATCGAAGCCTGTGTTCGGATCCCATCCTACATGACCGATGTGCCTGGAAAACATTGCGTTAGGCACAGTCAGAACGGCTGGAAACATGCACAGAAAACGACATCATAATACAAATAAAGACTTATTACTAATGCCACTTCCTGCCAGCACAGGAAGTACGGAATCAGTTACACTTCAAGACTCACTGGAAGTTGCTCGGTGTCCCAATGTCAGCCTTTGTCAACTTCTTCCTCTTGCCCTTGACCTTCTTTTCCCTTCTTGTTAATGCTACTGTGCACAATGTTATTCATGTGGGGAATTGTTGTGGAAGCGCATGTTGTTTATCTCCGGATTCTTGATGTCCACCGTCGCCATCGGGGAGAGTGGGTCCTGGGCACATGACACAAGTTATTAGCTACCGTCTAGCAATCTCCAACCTGTTGCACACATTTCCCTGTGAAAGTGACAGGAGTCGCCTCTGGCCGAGCTCTGAGAGTTTGTGTCGCCAACAACAGCGGATTCGGTCCATGCGTAATAGCAGAGGGGCGTCTCAGAAAGATGTGCTTCATGAATGAATCACACACACATTCCTGGAGGTTTATGCATTCAAAGTCCAGATGATGCTGGTGTGGTTGGAACAATAATAATAGTGTAATAAGCAAGAATAAAACAAAACATTAAAATAAAATTTCATTAAAAGAAGTCTTCATTTCAGGAGATTTATTTCATTCAAAATAATCATGACCGTATCACGCAAATATATATCAGTGACCAACACTGAAACTTTGAATCATGACACATCCCATGATTCTCATCATAGCAACATGTGGGCGATAAAAAGCAGCTTTCATAGAAAGGAACGCGCTGGAAAAACAGGCTTTGTGTAAAACTTTCCCTAAAACCACGAGCATTTCAAGCATTTCATTTCAAGATAACCATAGACGACATATGATGTGCCTTAATTCTATAGATTGAAAACAAGTAAATCAATTATTACTATAATGCCTTCAAAAGTCCTGACAAATTATTATGTTTTACCTAACAGCCATTCACTTAAAATTTTAGATCATATTTGTTTGTTTTTTACAATGGCATAATAATAACAATAATAATAATACTGGTAATAATATTTCTGTTAATGTATCAATTCATATATAACATGTATAAATAATAATTAAACAATAATAATAAAAGAGAAAAATAGGTTATCAAAAATATATATTAAATGCATATATAAATATAAACGGCACAACACTTATGTATCAAATGCATTAAATGCATAAAATGCATATAGTTATTAATAAATAATTATTATTATTATGTTTATGTATCAGAGCATAAATAAAATGTATAAATAATTATGAATAGCAATAACAAAAAAAGACTATAAAGACAAAATATAACGTCACAAAAAAATGCATGCATTAAATGGATATAGTTATTATTATTACTAAATAATAATAATAATAATGTAAACTTATAATTATTTGTGCCAAAGCGGTAATATTATATTATGCAATTAAAAAAATCCTGCCCAAGTTCTCGAATTGTTAAAAAAAATAACTTTCAAGTAATAAGCAGCTTTTAGTCCAAGTAGTTTAATAATTGTCAAATAATATAAGAATTATTAGTAACTACTACTACTAATAATAATATTATGTAGTCTAATAATTCTTTGTGCCAAAATCAGAAATATTATATAATTTGTCATTTAAAAAAAAAAAAACCTGTCCTGGTTTTCAAACTGCAAAAGCTTATTACTTTTTAACACATCTAATCATATCTCAAAAGCTTCAAACCACACCATGTCAAACACTGCATTAATAAAGATAATAAAACTCATGTAGTCAAATAAATTATATAATACAATATAATATAGCGATATAATATAATTCTTTGTGACAAAACCAGGAATATCATATTATAAATAGCCTAGATTATTTTTACAGTTAAAAACAAACTGCCCCTGTATATACACCAGCAAAACACATGACCCAAGATCCTTAAAAGACATGTAATGTTGAGAAGAAAAAAAAGAGAAAAAGAAGTCTTCAAGTCGGACAATCTTCAATGTCAGTTTTTCCGAAAAAGCCCACGAGACGCTTTACTGCCAGTTTTGGAGAAGCTGAAATTCTTCCCTGTAATCGTGAGACAGGAGCCGCATAATATCTGCTAAACCCCTACCTCGAGCGAGAGCCGCGAGCTTCCGGTGACCTCTACCGTGACCCACAGCCCCTCCTGACAGGACGTCCTCTGTACAGACGGAGGGCCTGTCGCCCCTGAACTTCAGCAGCGTATTAAGACAAGGTCGAGGTAAAGCCCCGTTCAGTTCGTCCCGTGACAACACCAGGCATTGCAGAGGAACCACACCAGCATCTGGCCTCGAAATGCTGTCTAAAACCTCCTCACATGGGGCAGACAGGAAGGTCGTGCAGAACATCATCTCATCCCAGCACTGAGGTGTGACGCTACCGGACTAGATAGCTCATTTTACCGTAGCAAGAGGCTAGCGAGCCACAAACCAGCCTGCGTTGTCCCCAAAAGACTCTCTTTAAACCAATTGAGACTGATCAGGCCGCCCACTGAACCAATCCCACTCATGCTAGTCAAATCCTGAAAAATTACAAATGCAGAATATTACGTAAGTAACTTCTAATCCGGTTTAATCTCTGAAATTTGCTGTAAGCATTCCAAGTCTTCAACTGCAGGCAACGTCACACATAGCTAAGATGCTCAAGTGCGTTCGACAGATGTTTCAGGGCAGAACTCCTGATTGGCTTCTTTACTCATCAACGCTGAACTGAAAGCACCTTTATATGACAGAGATAAAACGGTCGCACTGAGCATGCTCAGTCGGATATCGACCAGCGATCTGGTTACACAATGAGGAAGCGGAGGAGAAGGAAATGTGCTGGAGAAAGATTACATTGGCTTTTTTTTCTGCAGGTGAATACCTTATACAACACAAACACGTTTTTTTTTTTTCTTTGAGAACATTGGGACGCGGCGTCACACAAATCGAATTTGAACGACTGCATTCTTCATAGCGCTGTCAAGCAGGGGCACAATATGGTTGGAACAACAGCTATAAATTATGAAGGTGAATTTGAAATGTGAGCAGATTGTAGAAAGAGGAGAAAAAAAATTTAAACTGGCCTCCAGCTGTAGCAAATCTAGGGCAAATATGTTGATTTAATGTCAAAGATAATAATATTTCAGACTAGAAATTATTCTGACTGGCTGGCAATGCTAAAAAACTAAAAAACACTGCTCTGTTTGTTTGAGGCTCTTGACCTGCCAGCAACAGTGGCTCAACCAATGGTGTGAGTTTGGGGGCGGGACTATCGGTTTAGGCATATTTTAGCACTTCGGTTTGGTGACGTTTATGTAGAGAAATTTAAATTCACCTTTAATTACCACATGAAATCAAACTTAACACATGTATATTTACAGTATCTTTCAGGAAATTTAACCAAAAATTTGATGGCTCATTTAAGGCATTTTTTTTTGTGTGTTTTTGTCATAGACAGTAAATAAAGATGGCCGATGCCCCTTCACTCCCTTCCATTTGTGAAAAGTGCTAAGTCATATGGCGCTGACATCTTGCACTGATTCGGGACCCTAGTCTGCTCAGTAGTGAGCGTGAAGTGGAGCCGCGATATCAAGGCCCACCCACACCGCCCAAACTGACAATGACAGAAACATCTTTGGAAAAAATTTATTTGAAGTGTAATTTGATTGTTTAGTTTCCACGCCATCCCATTAGACTTCATGGGGAGGGTGGGGTTCATGACCTATACTGGGACCAGCCACCGGGGGGCGATCGAGGCGCTTTGGCTTTACTTTTGAGGACTTGTTTTAAGGCATGCTTGGTTTTTGTCCGTTCAAGCACTGTCTGAAGCGGCTTTCAGTGTACACGAGTTGTGTGTGTGTCACACAGACAGGAGATTCACAGACAGACACGAACCAGTTCCGCACTGAGTTTGAGTCTTAAGTTAACGTGCTTGAATGTTTTAAAAGTATTTGCATGAATAAGAGCGTGACCATATATTGTAATACTAGCCAAAGGGCGATGTCATACTGCATTAATTGTGTTAAATATTTTTTATGCGCTAAACCGAAAAAATATTAAATAAATGTATCGCATGGGTTAGCGTTAATGAATCCACGTTTTGAGTGAATCAATTGGGTGAACCAATGATTCATTGCCACATTCATAGAGTCAATTTACTTAATTCCTGAATGAATCAGCGGTTTCAACGAATCGAATGAAAGGACTCAATGACTTACTCATTTAGACATTTACCGCCACCTTCTGGCAGTTTAGTTTCATTATTAGAGTGTCTTTTCACTAAAAAAAAATCTATTTCATATTTCCATATCAATAAAAAAACTAAAGGTAGGATATAGTTGGATAAAATGAAAATTGTGTCATTCACTCACCCTAATGGCCGAAATTTGACACACAAATTTGATGTGTGATTAATTAACCGCCTCATTGTGTAATTAATTAGATAAAAAAAAAAACGCTTGACAGCGCTAATATAAAAATATATATTTTATAATAATAATAAAAGATAAGCTCTCAGATATTCCCTTTCCCAAATCATTGTTTCAATTGGAAATATTTTGGGAATAAAATTTAAAAAAACACTTCATTAGTTTGGATATATACCACTTGATATTTTCTATAACATTCTTAAAACACAAGAACATTAATAGGCCTGTAACTTGCATCACACGTGTACTGCTACAGGCTACAGTAAGATCATTTAGTAACTAGCAACCACATTTCCTAAGTGATTATGTCAAACCAGCGCCATAACCATGATAAACGTCCATGAGAAAATCTTTAAGCTAAGTGAGGAAACGCGGTCTCTTTGATGTAATTCAACGGGAGAGGGTCGCAGTAGTGCAGTGGCATGGAAGGATCCATGTGGCATACATATGGCTCCCAGCACACACACACACACACACACACACACACACTGACCCCAGGCTTCCTGTAAGGGGTTCAACGCTACTCTCATCTAGGTCATGTACAATGCGGATGTGTGTTTGTGCAAATCATGCTTGACGACGCTAACACAAGAACGTGTTTTGATTTCTGTGGAAGATGCAAATGTGTGCATGTGTGATGTGTACATTTCAACATAATTCTATCAAAAAGGGGAGTAAAAAAACATCAACAGCAAAAGCAAATTGATCAGCACTGTCAACATTAGGAGTAAATTCATGTGAATGTAAGGACCAGGACACATACCATTTGGTGGGTCACGCCTTTTCTCTGCAAAAACAAAATTAACATTGTTAAAATGTGGAGGGTGAATTAAAAGACTAGAAGTCAGTAACAGAGGGAAAGAGCCGGTAGGTCACCAAAAGAAGAGGGAAATGTTTAATTACGTTAGTTTTTGAAAGGTTAGGGAAGAAGATGGTAAACAGAGATGCCCTTTCTCAAGACACTAACATCTAGGAATTCAATTAATGGTTTTAAGATCTTTCTTTTTGTTTTGTTTTTAATCAATTGACAGTCCTATTTAATAGAACATATTTTTAGCACCAATATTTGTGGTTCATTCATGTGCAAACGGATCATTTTCGTATAACCTTGATCTTAAAGGTGAAGTGTGTTTTTCTATTCTGCGTTAAAACGCTCTTATTTTCATCTGAATGGCAGTTGCTCAGCAATTTCGTATTTTTAAAAGCTCTCAAACAAATAATTCATTACTATTTTATAATTTAATATATAATACAATGTATAACAAAAATAAAATATGTATTTATATTTTACATTTTTGAGGGCTCATAACAGTGACATTTCCAAACAACCGCCTATACCTATATTTAAAAAATATATAAAATAATATATTTTTAAAATGAAACAAAATTACAATTATTTTCATTTAGAATATTATAATAACTCAAATATAAATAAATACTACATACTCATATTGTGAAATATTATTATAAAAAAACTTTTCTATTCTATATTAAAGCTGAATTTTCAGCATCATTACTCCAGCCTTCTTCAGTGTCACATGATCCTTCAGAAATTATTCTAATATATTGATTTGCTTTTCAATAAACTATTATTATTATTATTATTAATGTTGAAAACAGTTGTGCTGCTTAATATTTTTGTGGAAATCGTGACCATTAATAATTTAATGGACAAAATTTTCAAAAGAACAGCATTTAACACAAAATCAAAATCAAAAATAATTTGTAACAATGTCTTTACTGTCACTTTTGGATCAAACTAATATATTATTGCTGAATAAAAGTATTAATTTCTTTATGGTAATGTATATACATATCTGTATGCATAAATAAATTGCTCACTGGCAAAAATATTTACTATAACATTATTTATATTTATATATCTTTCTCAATTAAATGCGTTTTAAATTCCATTTCCAAATTCCACTAATAGCAACAATTTCCACACTTCACCTTTAACAACCAGAAGATAACTGAATAATTCACTGTACGTGTGAATGAATTAAACTGCACAAGTGACCCAACATTGTTCATAAGTCGACCACATGAAACGTAAAGAGAGGGCAGACATAAGAGGCGTATAAGGCACCAGGGCCTCTTTAAAAACCAGTTAGTGCAAAGAGAAGCCTACACTTCAAAGCCCAGCATGCAAAACAGAGCAGGAAGTACTGGAACCCAGCCAGGAAGTGAGGAGAGAGAGCCTGCTGCGTTTACAAGAGGGACATGAGGAGAAAAGGCCCACTGTGAAGGTTTACGACACACCCTACGGAGAGGATACCAACACACTTGCTACGACTACAACACTACAGACTGAGAAGAACAGGAGGAAAGATGGGGAGAGATAAACAGAACTGCATATGAGCAACCGGCAACAGGAAACAACAAGTTAACAGGAAATGATGAGCCATTAATGAGCTTGTTGATGGAAGAGTTCACCCAAAAATGAAAACTCATCCTTATGTCATTCCAATGATGACTAGAGCTTTCAAGCTTCAAAGAGGACAAAAAAAAAAACCTATGAAACCAATCAAAGGCTTAGATGTATGGTAAAAACAAATAAATAATTACAAATTATTTATTTGCTTGTTTTTTTTATAGGCTATATTCATGGTAATAATGTATTAAATAAAAAGTGTTTATTCACTTGTTTCTTTTATTGCTATATCAGAATCAAAGACTTTACTCATGGTAAAACATTAACAGTATTAGTTTGTTTTTTATTAATCGCCATATCAGAATCAAAGACTATATTTATGATAAAAATGAACAAAATACAAATTATTTATTTGTTTGTTTGTTTTATATTTTATTGCTATATCAGAATCAAAGGCTATAATCATGATATAAAAATAAATAAAATACAATTTGTTCATTAATTTGTTTGCTCCTTTAATGCTATATCAAAATAAAAGTCTATATTTACCGTAAAAAATATAATAAAACAATATACAATGGTCCTTTTGTAATGACATGAGAATGAGAAAATTATTATATAAATCATTTATGGGTGAACTATTAAGTAAAACACAGATTTAGGAGAAAGAAAAATGTTTTAGGCACTTTGATATTGAATGTGAATGTTGATTGCTATTGAAGGTGAAGCATGTTAGTTGTTAAGAGTGTGATAGTTCACCCAAAAAAATAAAGCCGAATTGATTGGATTTGAAACAGTATGTGAATAATGGCATAATTTTCATTTTTGGTGAACTATCATCTCTTCAAATGAAAAGAAAGAAATTAAAAGCAGCACATTTACCGGTTTTCCTCTGTCGTCTGTTGAGCAGTTCGTTGAGTGCACTCCGAAATCGTTTGGCTTCCTCTTCACTGGCAAAGTTGAGGCCCATCTGACAAGACTAAAGAGCAAAACACACCATATGACCAATAAAGACGGATCATAATCTCACTAATGCTAAAAGCAGTTTTACAAGAATGACAAGAAGCGTCTAGCCAAACAAACATTTCTCCACAGAACATCTCTGGCTAGTTCTCTGTTTGCTTTTTTGCTAATGGTGAACAATGTGAAAAAAATAAAGAAAAAGGACTTACATCTCCTGCGAAGGTAATGAAGTATGATCTCGAACTATTGATCATGAAATTATTGTAGAGCTCCTGCTCAAACTTTGTTTTTCCATCCTGCAAAAATTAGAAACAAGATATTGTAAACTATGTAATTTCAACTGTTTGCACTGGCTTTATTTCAATTCTAACAGGAATAGTATAAAGAGGAAGGGAAATGCAGGGAAACGAGGGGGTTAAAGGGATAGTTCACCCTGCAGAGAAAACTAACGGCCAAGGGCAAGAATTTCGTTAAATAATACATTAAATTTCGGCTTGTTTTTTTCCAAACCCTATCGTATACCCCCAAAACACTTGGAATATACGGCACGTGTCTGGGATTACTCTGTGATACTTTTGCGTCTTTTTTAAAAAGCTTGATGCTGGTCGCTATTCACTGCCATTACGTGGATGAGAGCGAGCAAACTTTTCTCCTTTTGTGGTCCATAAAAGAAAGAAGGGCATACGGCATTACAACAACACCAGGGTGAGTAAATGATGACTTAATTTTAATTTTAGGGTGAACTATCAACAAAAAGTTTAAGGAAATTGTGTTGCACCACAGCTCAATTTGTTGGAGCACATGCACTAACTGATAGGTCACAGATCTGTTATTTTTACAATTTATATAATCATCTCTGAGAGCTCACCCTGTTATCAAAGACACGGATATAATAAGACCTCTGAGGGTTGTCTTTCACCAAACAGGCCACGCCACAGCACCTCTTGGCCCAGGACGAGCCCCTGTCCGCCCCATACACCTGGACCACCGCTGAGCACAATGTCTGCAAAAAGATGAACAATCATGAACTTCGTGAAAAAGAAAACTACATGATTATGAGTCACTTTTTTTCAAAACAACCAAACAAATATGAAGCCCTAAAACACACATGTACTTATAAATAAATAGAAATATGATGGAAATTCTCAAGTAATCCTTAAAACATCCAAGATTCTCCAATCCTAAAGGTTTTCAAGGAAGGAAGGAAGGAAGGAAGGAAGGACGGAAGGGAGGCAGGAAGGAAGAGAGGAAGGAAGGCAGGAAGAAAGGGGGGGAGGCAGGAAGTGATGAAGGGAGGAAGGAAGGAAAGGAAGGCAGGAAGGAAAGGAAGGCAGGAAGGAAGGAAAGGAAGGCAGGAAGAAAGGGGGGGAGGAAGGAAGAAAGGGGGGAGGCAGGAAGTGATGAAGGGAGGAAGGAAGGAAAGGAAGGCAGGAAGGAAGGAAGGCAGGAAGGAAGGAAAGGAAGGAAGGAAGGAAGGACGGAAGGGAGGCAGGAAGGAAGAAGGAAGGAAGGCAGGAAGAAAGGAAGGGGCAGGAAGGAAGAAAGGGGGGGAGGCAGGAAGGATGAAGGGAAAAGGAAGGAAGGAAGGCAGGAAGGAAGGAAGGAAAGGAAGGCAGGAAGGAAGGAAGGAGAAGAAGGCATGAAGGAAGGCAGAAGGAAGGAGAAGGAAGGAAGGAAGGAAGGAAGGAAGGAAGGAAGGAAGGAAGGAAGGAAGGAAGGAAGGAAGGAAGGAAGGAAGGAGGAGGAAGGAAGGAAGGAAGGAAGGAAGGAATGGAGGCAGGAAGAAAGGGAGGGAGGAAGGCAGGGAATAATGTGGCTGGATATTTGTGAATTCTACATTGCTTTGGAATACAGAAAGAAATGTTATTAGTTTGTTCCTTTGATTCATTCAAATAAAGGAATAAATAAAGACATTATGAATGGTAAAACATTAAGAACCTTTGCGTATTTATTTGTTTGTATTTGTTTTTTTATTGCTATATCAAATCAAAATCTGTATTTATGGTGAAAATAAATGAAAATAATTTATTTATTCGTTCGTTTTTTATTTATTGCTATTATCAGAAGTCAATATTCATTGTAAAAAAAGTACAAAAAACAAACAATTGTCTTTTGTTTTGTAATGACATTAGTAAATAATTACATAATTAGTAAAACTACACAATTACTATAGAAGCATGCTAAAATTAAGTCGAAATTAAGAACAATTGATTTTTTTAATGTAAAAAAAAGCACACTAAAGAGCATAAAAGTATACTAATTATCAATACATACATAGAAATATTATGTAACTTCTCAACTATTCCATAAAACATAGGTTCTCCAATTCTAAAGTTCTTCATTCAATCATGTATGCATGTAGACCCAAATTAAACAAACCAAAAATAGCCAATGTTCATATTCTAGTGAACTTGTACAAAAAGAAAATTGCTCAGAAATCAGTGTATGAATACTGCATGATGTTCTTTGCTGCACACACTGCAGATATCAAGTACTGCTGTAATTTAAACTGCAGTCAAGTACTTGGAGACACACTTGATGGGGCATTTTATTCTCTCTCCACAGGGACTCTTACTCCAAGAGTGTCTGCGCTCCATGCACATGACCCAAAGCAGCATTTCAAACACACTTTTTCAGGACATGGGTTCACTTACCAGAGAAAAATAGGCCAGAATCTTGGCACTACTGTCATAGGGAGGACAGCCAAGATCTCACAGAAGATGAAATATTTTCCATGGACAAGTAACACACACATGCACACACACACATCCAGGCATATGCTGAGCAATTATAGAAGACCCAAAAAAACAACAACCTTGTCCTGCACTGAACGTACACTCACGTCACTTTAGATGGGAACAACATTTCTGATGAAATTGTGCAACACCGCCACAGATTAAATTAAAATGTTTTTAGGTTTTATTCAATGATCTGATCAATATGGACCTATAAAGTACAAATTAAGAAACCTTCCTGTCAGTAGCACTGCAACAACACATCAAATAAATAAATAATTGATATATTCAATAATCAAAAGTACTCTGATCAACTAACAGAAACAACAATAAACAGATTAATCAATGATCAAAAGTAATATGATCAATTAACTGAAATTAACTAAATATTAAAAGTAATTAACAGGATTAAAGTAAGTTAATTGGAATTAATCAACTGAAGAAATAAACCAATTTACTAATCAAACCTAAATTATTAGGATTAAAGCAATTTAATTGGATTAATACTGTTGGATTCATTTAATTGGATTGGATTAAGAAATAATAAACTGATTGATAGGTTCTCGAGAGTAACAATCAGATTAAAAACAGTTAACAGATTAATAGATAATAAAGGCAGAATTTATCTGTTAATCTGCTGATTCTAATTAATTAATTATCAAAAGTAATTGATTAACTGAAATAAGATTAACTAATTATTAAAAGTGACTGGATTATCAACTAAACAAATATTTCTGAAAGTAATACTATTTGATTGTTTGAAATGTTAAATTGATTATAAACTGATAATCAATTTATTAAATAAGGTTCTCAAAAGTAAGATTAATCAGACAAGTATCAAAGTAAAATACTTCACAAAATAAACTACAAGTCAAAATTGATCAGACATTTCATAATCTTTGACTTTTAATCAATTAATCTGCTGATTATTTCTCCAATTAATCAATTATCAAAAGCAACCGGTTTAACCAAAGAAAGAATAAACAATCAGTCTGTTCAAAGTGTATTGTGGTGAACCTGACATAACTCTTGATAATCAACCGTTTATCCCATTAAATCATTCATCTGAAACATCTACCAGTAACAATGGCACATGCAAATATTTCATAAATAATCAAATACATGTAAATGTACAATGACATTTATTTAGAGACCGGCAGAAAAAGAGGATTCTGGGTAACCAGTCGACTCACTGTGATCCTGCCACGTCAATAACGGCAGCATTGATGAAACAAGACTTCCCTTCCTTTCTTCTGATGAAAAACTGCGTCCTCATGCTCGGAACTGAACACTCAGCATTTCAATTCGAGCACTCATTCATGTCCCGGTGGGCCGAGTGATTCAAAGACATCGTACTACCGTATTCAGAGTTCATCAAGTTCAAGAAAGAGTCGAGTTTCCATATGACAGGAACAATGAACGCTCTTTGCATTCAAATCCACCAAACACGCTCATACTCATATGCAATCCTATATGCTTGATCGATCAGCTGGGTTTAATCGCACTCAATAACACAGATCCGGGGGAATGATGGATATACGCCAGGCTTTTCCATGTTAACTGCAACCGTACGGCATTCCTGTGCAGTCTTTGCCAAGAACATACGTTTTTAAGACATGTTCCCCCCACTTTCACAGGGATCAGCGTCTTTATGTCAGAATTTGGTTTGGTCTACTTGGAAACCTGATTCTGGATCAGTACTGGCTCAGCAGCCCTATTCATTAAAGCTCAAATCTCCATGGAAAGGAGGCAGATCAGTTCACTTCCTGTCCTCAAAGACTGCTGATCACGCACAACCCACCCCCAACCCCTATCTTTTTCCTTCTCTCACTATTGTGCGATTTGGACACCATCCACCCTCTGCCCTTGGTTTTCGGTGCCGGTTCGGGACACAGTGATGAATGAACCCATGACTGCTGGATCTTGGCCCCAAACAACGTGTCTCATATTTAGTCATTCCCAGTGAAAGCCCACTTTATGGCCTGGCTCTTGGCTGCCGTTCCTGGATTGACACTGCTCGCTTACGGACGCTCTTCGCTTCCACCTAGACATGGACGAGCAACTTAAGTAGGTCTGATGGGAAAGAATGCCATATTTGTGAATCAGATGTCATGCGAAATACGTAAAAGAAACACTTGTTTCTTTGCCAAGCTAATTTCCATTTCTACAGTCCGCAGACTCCATTTTAACCCAATTTAATCAGGCAAAATCACCTTTTCTTTAAGAAATCCAAGTATATTACTATCAAAAAGACCATCTTGTTGATTTATCCAAACTCTACTAAAGAGCCGTTTACAAGACATTGTTTTCAGCTTAAAACAGAAAGCTTATAAGCGTTTTAACCATTCATTTACACGACAATGGCGTTTTGGGGGCCTGAAAACTTTTGAAAAATGGTTTCAAATTGCAAGTTGAGAACGATACTGTTATCATCACTGTGTAAACTACCTATAAAACACGAATTTGTGAAAACGGTGACGTCATGCGTATTACATGTTCAGTCTATACGAGCATAGTGTTTCTTTGCAAAGTGACGTCGCCACCTACTGGCTTGGCATAATACAGTGTTTTTAGACGTTTCCGCAGATCCTTGTGAATAGGATCATTTTGACATCGTTGTCGCCTGCATGCGAAAAACGCAATGGAAAAACGTTTTTGTTTTTAGTGTATCGTTATCATTTAAGCGTATCCTAATAGCCAAATTTGTGACGTGCTTAAAATGTGACTTGTCACCGGTCTCTGCTGCAAGAGGAATTTTGGAAAAATACGGAAACATTACTAAAAACTGCTTCCTTGTAGGTCAAGGGACAGGAAGAGCAACAGGGAACATTTTTTTCACTCAAAGCATACAGTGAAAGGTATTTGGACACTTTTGGATATTTAACCACTTGGCTATCGGTTTTAAGCCATGTACTGAGCAATGATTTTAAACTAACTTTTGTCATGGTGATTTCTAGTTTCTCAAGCTCACACAGAATAACCACAGGTTACTCTTAGTAAAAAAAAAAAGGTTCAATATAGAGTCCCTAGGGCTCTTGACTCAATATTAAAGAACCCTTTAAGCCAAAAAGGTTCTAAACAAGGACTTACTATCATTTTTTACAGATTATTTAAATTTTTTCCAGTGAATAATGATTCCAGTGAATATGTTTACGAGTAAGGTTGGGAATCGAAAATCGAAATCAGATACTTAAGGTCAGGAATCAGATCATTTTTCTAAATTAAAATGTGTTCACTGTGTGTGCATTTTAATGTAGTTCTAAACCATTCAAGCACAAGCCGAAGCGAAAGAGAACTCAATTCGGCACTCACACGCCATTTTCTGTTTTGGGCACATCCAGCCGCCTCTCAGATAGTGCGCAAATACTGAATTAAGTTCTCTTTCGCGGCTTCTTGCACTAGAATGGACAAATACACACAAAATTGTCAAGATATTAGGGGTGTAACAATAGATCACAATGCAACATGCAAAATGAAACATGCAAAAAGTGGCTAGTGACAATATGTATTGTGGACAGTTCACCCAAAATAAAAATTAGTGTGTGAGAAAACGTTTTCAGAGTTTTAGTGTCAGTACATTAAAGTACTATGGGCTATATAATGTTGAATATAATATAATGCAATTGGTGAATATTTTTGGGTCCTTATAATGCCTACATTATTTAAATACATCTAGTCAGTGACAGAGCGCAAGCATATTTGTCTAAAATAATTCTGTATTTTCAGCTTCAGAATCATGAATATTTTTATTCTGGTGTCACTATTGTCCTGTGCATTGGGTTACCAGCACCAAGTCCAAGTAAATTCATTTACACCCACAATGTAATATCAAATTTTTCATTTTAATCAACAGTACATTTTTTGCTAACCTTTTATCATATCTTGGAGTATCGCAATAATATAGTATAATATTGTAACTTTTATAAGGATTAATCTACATTTACATTTGATTTAAATTTCTGAACTTTGTTCAGTTGTATTTATTTGTGTTATTGCTGCTAATATGCTTTTTGTTCTTATTGTATTACTGACTGTTTTGTTTTAATAATGTTTGAAATGTACATTAGTTAGAAACTCTGCCGGTTTCATGGTCTCTGTTATATTGTCAGTTTCTGCCCGTTCGGCACTTTGCAACAACACAACCTTGTTTCTGCAGCAACTTTCCCATCAGAGCAGTCTGGATTTCCAGAAATGCGATATTTGAAGATTTGTAAAAACCTCATTGGAATCGAAGCTGGAAATCGCTAAGAATCTGAATTGTTTAGCGGAAATAGAATCGCTAAAATTTAAACGATACCATCCCTATTTGAGAGCAGCTTAATTATTAAAATGAGGGATGCACCGAAATGAAAATTCTGAATGCACTTGGCCGAAAACCGAAACGTAAAATGTTGTTTTATTTTTTATTAATTATTTATGATTTTAGCTAATTAGCTTTTTTTTTGGTATAATTGTATTAATATTAGACCTTTTTTTAATGAAATTCAATCATTTAAATGATACGGAATAAAAAAAAATAAAAGCCAATAAAATAAAATAACCACACTTTTATTTAAAGTAACACACTAAAATTCTACATACACTGAGGAGTGGGGCGACATTATTTTCAGCCGTTTTTCTCTTTCGGCCAAAAACCAAAAATGCCATGTAGGCTATCTATAATTTTTATACATCTCTACATAAAATTTAACTCCTAAAAGGTTCTGCATATGAAGTGCCTGACAGAACTCTTTATGGTTTTATAACCTTTCCTTCTAAGAGTGTGTAGTTCATCACATTAACTATAAACATGTTCAACTAACAATTGATAACCAGAAGGAAGAAAAAAGTATCTTCATTTTGATCAGTACATGTGAGGTTTTATCACTCTTGAAATTTCTCTTTGGAAAATGTTTTGATCAAAAAGTGTGTTTGATATTTTATTATACAATGTAAATTAAGAAAAAACAAACTAAGTGAGGCTTAAAGGGATAGTTCACCCAAAAATGTAAATGCACTCATCCTCATGTTGTTCCAAACCTGTATGTGTTTCTTTCTTCTGTTGAACACAAAAGAAGATATTTTAAAGAATGTGGAAACCAAACAGTTGACGGCACCCATTAACTTCGGCTAGCTATTTTTTTTCCTGGAAGTCAATGTCTACCGTCAAATGTTTGATTGATTACCCATATTCTTCCAAATATCTTCTTTCGTGTTCAACAGAAGATAGAAACTCATACAGGGTCGGAAAAAGGTGTGTAAATGATAACATTTTCATGTTTAGGTGAACTATCCTTTTAAGTGTCCAAATAGGCTACTTCTTAGGACCACTGTAACTATGTAGGACATAGAAAAAAACTAGACTGACTAGACATCTCAACTTTCAATAATTTAAAGATAAAAGATAAAATTACAAACACAAACTTTTCTTTGTTTGCAAATTAATTAAGTAGTTGCTGATAGTGGGGGTCATCGACTACTACACATCACTGAATATCATTAAACTTACTAATAACTCTTGGAGAAGAAATGAATAACCACTAGAGACAGAACACAGCAAAAATAGTCTTGCTGTTATAGATAGATAGATAGATAGATAGATAGATAGATAGATAGATAGATAGATAGATAGATAGATAGATAGATAGATAGATAGATAGATTAGGGTGTAGTTTACGGGTCATCTGAGACACAGTAGTCTACATAACTGTGACTGGTAAGCAGCCTACATAAACAGGACATTTGAGCATCACAGGCACGTGCATCATTTGCATCATTTAGCTGACTCAGAATGCACTTATGATGCTGTCTACGTAGGCAGCTCACTACATTTTTCGACGATTTACTGCTTTACTCAAGCAAAAGACCTATTACCATCTACTCTGATATCACAATGTATTATTACAAACTCTCAATCATACTAATATCGTACACAACATCTAATTTCACTCACAAGAGTCTCATACCCTTGACAGTCAGGAGGAGAATATTCCCAATGCGCCCTATGGACATCACAAGCGCGTAAAAAGACAACTGCACTTGCCAGAACTTACAGCCTTTCGTTTGCATCTCATCTCGGGATATTTTCAAAGATTTGCATGTGCACTTGCGGTTAAAGGACTACGGATCGGCCGTGAGAGAGTAAACACAACTTACGATGCATTTCCTGCCCAGGTAGTTGAACAGACAGTCGTTCTCCTGCGGGGTCAGAAGCAGAGAGCCCACATTTGCCACCCTCCTCTGGGGCGGGTGGCCGCTCATGTTGAAGGATGAGGCGGATGAACTCGAGCGTTTGTCTCGTATTAGATTATTTTATGTGCAATCACAGATCAACATGGCCTGGGCTCGGTTCATCCCGTAAGGAATTCCGCTTACAAGTAGACCCGATGCGGTGTTGCCCTCAATGCGCGGGCGGTGCAGATGCGACTCGTTAACTCCTGCGGGTTATTTATTCTTTAATTCTTCCACTTTTGACAGACTGCATAATATAAACTTTCATCCCGAACTCAGTCCCAAAGCAAAACGATCCTTCAATCCAACATGGCAGCAGGACGGTAGAGTTCAAGGCGCACTTCGGAAAAGGGGGGAATTAAATTTGGTCGCGCTAGGTGTTAGCTTCATTTGTACAAACATACCTTTTTTATTATTTAGTAATGAAATAAAAATTTATATCACAAAAAAAATTCTGTTTAGAGTCAAAACATGAATGAATATGAATAAAAACAGTGATACGTAGAAACCAAACCCCTCTGTTTATCAGAATGATCTGTCCCTGTTTTCCCGTGCCTCCTGCAGAATGCGGACGGGATGAGGCGGAGTGTTTGATTCCTTGTTTTTCGGAGTCGACTCCAATTCCCGACTCTCACCGACCACCGTAGGAGTGTAAAATCTGGGGACGGAGGTATAATTAACGTAATTGGCTGTTATATAATTGTAAATTAGCTATATGTATTGTAAAACTCTGTGACTGTGAGGTTGTTTCTGCGACAGTGAACAGCATCTCTTGCGATTTTAGACACAGCAACGGACTGGAGTCGACAATGAGAGTCGATTCCTATGCTGAAGTCGACTCCGACACTAGGGCTATTACGAGTTGAGGAATCGACTCTTTTGGAGTCGACTCGACTCCCATCACTAAGCGGAGTTTCTGAGGCAGAGGGTGGAGCACAGCGCCGTCGTTGTCGATAAAAGAGAATATAGTATTGATGTTTTATAAAGCGGATGATACTTATTCTGGACTCTGAAATGTTAATATACTACAGCGTAAAATCCATATTATCAGAGGCAGAGCCGAAGTATGACGATAAACAACACAAAATCACTCGCTGCTCCAGTGGATTATTATTGTTACAGCAACATCCTAACATAGACTAATATTCTAGTGGAAGGATTCCACATAATGAATTTTGCTCATAGTAAATGGCTTTATAATGAAAATGTGTGTTTTTAATATGTTGAACTTTAAACAAAATATTGATATCTGTGCAGAAAGTACAAAGCAATTTTATCAACACATTAAAATTATTAGGAAAAAAGATTACAACATCTAAAGTAAAAAAAAAATTAAATAGCCTACATATAAAATATATAAAAATATGAATATAATACTAAACTTTATATTAATCTATTCGTGTGATCTATTTTGTCTAATTTGTGAAGGAGTAACAATTCATAATTTAACAACTATTAATAATTTATAGGATGTTTCATATCATTAATTGGTAACTTTTAATCTTTTCATTTTGTATTCCCTTGAATTATTTATCATTTATATAAATTAAACCCATCACCAAATCCTGGAAGTTGAGCCAACGGGATATGTTTTAAGGTGAAAGTCTGGGTTTCCCCATGTCCAGACTATAAACTATAATTTGAACATTTTTTGTCACTAATCAAAACCATTCTATTTGGAGGATAACACACTGTTGCATGTTTAGACAGTATTATCTTATGAGATAATGATGACCTCAGTTTTCCATGGAGATTCTGCACATTCTACACTGTTATTACAGAGTAAAAACTTCACGTCGACATAGACTAGTAATTTGGGCGTAATTACTAAGAAGATAAAGAGCTATCACTTTAAACCCATGTGACCAAAAACTTCTGGAGCCAGAAACTAAATCCCCACACTTGTAGCATCACACAACAAAAATTATTTTTGCTTTTCACAGCTACTATTATTCATAATGCCTGTTTAATAGTTGTCCAGTCTTATGTAACAGCCGTCAGGGACAGAGTTCACCTTGTTCTTCCCTACCGATAAACAAATGGAGAAAGGAGAGGAAAAAAGGTGACAGATGGAGGATCTTGTTTGTAAGCGGAGCCCTGCCAGGGGCCACCTGGCCTGCTGTTCTATCTATCTATCTATCTATCTATCTATCTATCTATCTATCTATCTATCTATCTATCTATCTATCTATCTATCTATCTATCTATCTATCTATCTATCTATCTATCTATCTATCTATCTATCTATCTATCTGTCTGTCTGTCTGTCTGTCCTATCTATCTGTCTGTCTGTCTGTCTGTCTGTCTGTCTATCTATCTATCTATCTATCTATCTATCTATCTATCTATCTATCTATCTATCTATCTATCTATCTATCTATCTATCTATCTATCTATCTATCTATCTATCTATCTATCTATAAGCTGTCACCATGACACATTCATTGGCAATAAAAGCTCGCTCTGATTCTGATCTCCACTAGATGGCGATATTAACTAACAGCTGTTTTATGTTGCTTATTCAACAGCTGCTCCATTATTAAATCAAATTATTACATTGTAGCCTGTGTTTTGCATACAGTTCTGTTCACACGTGTTCGCTTGCAAGTGATATTTATTTAGATTGTTCTTGTTTTATTTAAACATAATTCCATCTTAATCCCTTCACTGACAGTGTTGTAAGAAAAAATGAAGGAAAAAAATTAATGATGGTAATGAATGACGTCACATTTTCAACGGTTATTTTTGGTTTCATCTCTGTTTATCAAAAAGGAAAAATTAACGTATTCATATTTTACTATTTATTTTGAGTATGGGCCACGGGTAAACCAATAAAACAGACATAGGCCTACGCTTAATTTGATACAAAAATGTCCGTGGTTGCAGAAACACCCACCTTCAGAAGTTTCTGAAAGCTTCTGAATCTGATAATACCACGGTTACCATAGTATTCATGACAAACATCAACAAAGCAACAGTAAAACACGACGTTGATCTTTCGATGATCTGGCAACCTGAGGAATCAGCTGACCGGTTGAAGATGACAGTCGAGTCGAGGCTCTCGCTTCGCTGCTCTCCTGTAACAATGAGTCGTTTCTCGCTATCTGAGGGGTTTTAATCGGCAACCATGAGCAGCACACAATCTTACACACGCTTCGGGGACGAAAACTACAAAAACTGGTTGAAAACAACGGAGAGTCTTTCCATACTGAGGAACTGCATTAAGGATTACATTGAAAAGGAAACCGAAACTTATCACAACTCTCTTCGAAACAAACCGGAGCTCAATGGACAGACCTGTAATAAGAAAACGTGCAATGTTAAGAAGGTAGGCTAAACTAAAAGCAATGTTAATGTAAACTATCGGAATAGCCTTCTTTATTTAACGTTATCGTTTCACTGTAGCCTATGGTGTTAAATAAAATACAAATAATCACCCAATGTAATAGGCTGCTGCTGTATGTAGACATTAGACAATGTAGATCTATCTATCTATCTATCTATCTATCTATCTATCTATCTATCTATCTATCTATCTATCTATCTAGCTATCTATCTAGCTATCTATCACCGTATTGTCTATCACCGTATTGAATAAAAATATGATAATAGGCTACTACAAAAAGTCTAAAGAATGTCTGTCTGTATCTATCTAACTTGTCTGTCTGTATATCTATCTGTATGTCGCGCCACCCTTCTATCACCATTTTAAATAAAAATGTTGACAAAGGAATACTAGCCTACATTAGCGAGGCTACTAAAAGCCATCCAGCCATCCATTAACAAATCAACTAACGTTACAAATAAAGATTCTGGGAATGTCTGTACCTGTCTCTCAAACTGTGCTTTGCTGCTATCCATATAGTCTCTCTGCGAATTGTGTGAATGCTGGAAGAAAGAAATTGAGGCCAAATATAATGGGGCGAGAAACGGTATACACTGGGACAACTGCCGGCCTCATCTCTGGTCTACAGAAAAGTGGGAAGTTGCCAAGGTAAGTTACTTTCATCATTAATAACCATTGTATCATTATAGTGTTGCAACTGAGTGCATTGACTTGATGCATATGGGGAAGTGTCAGTGAACAAAAATCAATGTCCATTACATTTTTATCTTTGTTGATTGCATGTTTCACATGACAGGCGTACATGCCACGTGGGCACAGCAAACATAGCCAGTTTTCCCAGTTTGATGTCTCTGCCATCCTGAACTTAATGAGTTCCTGTAAACATTTTAACATCCCAGGGAAATGTGTGACGAATGTAAGTATTCTGAAATGCAAATATCCTGTTTTCCCCTTCAAATGATCATTTTCAGCATTATGTCACTCTGAACCTCTATATCAGTTTTAAACTTCTCAAATGCTATGTGCTATAGTATCAGTTCGGATATTCAAATAATGTAGATCTCACTATGTGCTGGATAACACATTTACACTTATTTCTTTTCAAAAATTAAGGTCATAAATGTACGGAACTGTGCAATGCACTCCCCTGACTTGAAAATTAGTAAAGAGGACATGATCAGGCATCACAAAACAGTCCTGCAGCTGGCCAAGATGCTCGAACCTCTTAATCCCGGGACTGAAAGGCTTGGAAAAGGAGATAACAAAGGTGGGTGGAAAATAATGAATAATATTTAAATAAATTATTATTATTCAAATAGTATTGCCATTATTAATATTTAATAATAATAAAAGCAATAAGGATAAATGTTGCTCTTTACCAGTATAATTGTATTAACCATAATTCAATCCAGAACAAACGTGTGTTTTTTTCTATGTAGTTTAATAACATCTTGGACAGGAATTTCAATGAAGCCCCATGTGAAGTAGACGGCCAACAGGTCGATCTTCAGACCAAGAAAGTTCTGGACCCGCGCCGAGCTGCAAGCATTGAAAGACAGGATTGAAGACTTAATCTCGTGCTCTGAGGGGAACCAAGACGAAAATGTTGAAGTAAGTAAAGTAGTAAAAGATCAACGCTGAACTGTTAAGCGGTTAAGTGTGAACTGCATCATGTTCTAAAAATATGACTTCATGTTAAGGAAAAACCACAGGACATGAAGAGTCTCCTGCACTTCCTGGACCAAAACAAAGATCTCCTGGTGAACCTGGGCCCTGAAGTGGACAAACTTAAAGAGATGCAGGCAAAAGTAGATCAACATGAGGAGCAAATCCACAACCTGGCAGACAGAGTGGAGAACCTGGAGAAGGGGGACACTTGGTGAGAGGAACATAAGACCATTAACATTTATCTTTGATTTAGTAATTTAGCAATACAAACATGCAATTATCTGAACTTTAAAGTGTTTTTTTGATCCACTTAAGTAGGTCTTATATGTAATTTCCTACATATATGGTTAAAGTGTACTGCCGAACTTACCGATAAGCATTTACGGTAAAATAAAATATACTTTAATGCCATTTTGATTTAAAATTATACTAAGTGCTTTACGTGTGTTTTAATATGTTACTCAGCATATCAAAAAAGTGCACTTCTTTAAAGTACGAAAAAAAAAAATATATATATATTTAAAGGAAAACTTTTAATTTGACATTTTTAAAAGCATACTTAAGTGTGTTAAAAACATTCATGAAAGTGTGCTCTCTTTTTATAATCAAATCAACGGTTTAAAAAAAACACACTTTTGAGATTTGAAGTACACTACAAGTGCACATTAAGTGCACTTCTTTTTCAGTCGTGCTTTTAATACTCAGAACAAACCAATGAATCAGATCACACGGTTAACGCACCTTAAATCATTTGGAGTTTGATTTCTAATATATTTCAGTTCGTCTCATTCTTTCGTGCTTCTCCATCCACAGATCCTGTTCTTCCTGTCAACCCACTTCGATTCAAGAATCATCTTTATGAATATTGTCGTGCAAAGAAATGGCCAGAGGACAAATGGCCTGTTTTTGCAGAGTTTCAGGAAGCACAGGGTAACAAATTCATCAAGAGTCCATGTAACATTAAATGCATAATAGTCCCTTGAAACAAATAAAACATACCAGTATATATGTTTAGATACAGTACAGGAAAACTGGTAATGCACAAATGGAAAATCTTTCCTTCAGGTTAGATTCAACAGTAATCATACAGTTCATATCCTCTGTACAGGTTATAGGGCTGAGGTGAAGGTAAATGGGCAAACTTTCAAAGGCACAAAGGTGTTTAATGACAAAAAGGGCGCCCATCAGGAGGTGGCATACATTGCACTAGAGCAGCTGAAATTACAGGACGACAGCACCGATGAACCATCAAGCTCAGTCACGCAGCCTGAGGCCTCCTGTTCATCTTCCTCAGGTAAAACAGATATTGCACTGTAGTGTTGAAAAATGCTGCACAGTGACAGTCCTGCATTGAGATGAAACTATGATCACTGTGTAATTTAGTCTTTTGACATTTCAGGAATCACTTTCTTTGGTAAAGTGACTGTGGATCTTGATCAAGAAGTTTCGTCTGATAGATGTTCTTCAGATGAAGAAGCAACTGAAGCCGCTTATAAGGATTTATGGGAAAGATTTTGCATCAGTGCTCCAGCAGAAGGTAAAGTACACGATACAATGAAAAAAAAAACTTTTTTTATTCTTTATTTAACACTAATAAAGTACTTTATAAGCATAAGCTCTTTATTAAATACTGAATAGTTAACCAAACATGTAACATTTTTGGAAATAAATCAATTTAAGGTTTGTGCCGTTTTAACCCTTTAATGGGCACGATTGCCTCTAAAACACCTCTGAAAATGAGTTTATTGGTTTTCCCAAACACATTAGAACTCAAATAACATATATTCACCAAATAACATATTACTTCTATTTTAAATTTTCCATTTTGTATTTCTAGGGGCAAAAAGATTATTGGTATTTCCCAAAATAACATTTTACTTCTATTTTCAGTTTTACATTTCTGGACAAAAAGATTTTAACCTATATTGCACAATATTTTTACATGACCAGACCTGTTTTTGGACACATATTCTCTGGAATACTTTGGCATTTTAGGGTTTAAATGATTTTCTGAATAGCACACTTAAGCTGCTTTTTATTCCCGTTGCAACAGGTCAGACATACAGGTTGTTGATCATGGAATATTTCCACACACAGCGTTTCCAAAAACCGACAGAGCACTTTGTTCAAAATGATGACGACACAACCATTTGCAAGCTCAAACTCATCGGCCCTTTTACTTTTTATGACAAAGGTAATTGCACTTCTACTGTTAGTCATAGGTTAAATATTTCATCTGACTAAAGGTTTGTGTTGATTTACAAGCTATTGTTTGCTGATCTTTAGTTTTCATGTCTTACATTTCTTAGATGGCTCCACCAAGAAAAAACAGGCTGAGCAACAGGCAGCTAAAGTTGCTCTGCAGCATCTGTCAGGGATCCTCAACGGTGCTCCAATATCAGACACTGAGAAGAACTTCAAAGGTGAACTGAAGGAGCGTCTAGATAAGCTGGGTCTCAAAAGTCCCGTCTATGACACAGAGAAAAAAACAGAGATCAGTGATGAGCATGTGACCAGCGGCATCTGCTCGGACCTGGCTACTTCTGCAGTACCTGTCAGTCAGGCAGCAGAGAAAGACCATTCAGAGCTGAAGTCTAAAACCATCTCCACAACAGCACAACTCCCATCAGGACAAGATCCAGTCCGTGTTCCTGTTCCTGCGCTGCCGGACCCTCAAGAATCCAGTTCTTCAGCCGCACAGAAGAAAAAGCCCAAGATTGAATGTCCAGGTAACTGAACAGCATATAAAAAGAAAAAAGTTATTAGTGCTATAGAGTGGTGCATGGATAATATGTATCAAAACCCAGTAGACTAATTCGCCAGAGGTGCCCTTGAGATTTTCCTATGGGTTTGTATAAAATAAACATAACAGCTTCAAAATTTGCGTTGTCGATATGGGTGGGTGTAATTTATATTGTAGAACAAAACGTCCCAAGTATCGCAAACTTATTTTTACCACAGACCGTATCTTAAACAGGAATTAAAAAAACCTATTATAAAAACTAGAAAATCTCCGGGAACCACTGGCGAATTAGTCTTCCAGGTTTTGACATCATGTCTGCACCACTCTATTGTTGGTAGCCCACGTTTTTTTTTCCTACCCAATGCATTTATTTTAGTTACAAAATGTGTACAGGACATTTACATTTCAAGGAGTCTGTGGAAAATAGAAAATACAGCAGAAAATTACTCGAAAATACTATTGTATGCTGTGAACTGTACGAAAAAGATTATTTTGAAAAAATGGAAGCATGAAGGTCCTTCCTTAACCCCACCCTAAGGTCCTTGCACACTGGAGTCCGAAATTTCCGCACGTTAAAAAATAAATACGACCTCACATTGTGTAAATCACGTTTACACACAGTCTCAGCAATTTTGTGAAAACATTTTTTGGATGGGGTTCGATTTTCTGTGTTTTTCGCATCCGTAGCAAGCATTTTGAGAGGTGTTTTGACAATTCAGAGCCACCGAATGACGATTACGAAAAAGCGCATCCGAAAATTTAAATGTACAAGGACCTTTAAACTTACCTGCCAGCCGCCACTGAGTAAGCAGATCGTACAAAATCGTTAAGCACAAGAATTAATACGCATTAGCAACCAATTCACCAAACTGTAAAATAAGTTTCCATGAGATTGTGTTGTCTCTTCCCTTCTCTTATGACGCGTTTACTGGCATGAGGGCGGTACAACCTGTCACTCACATGAGATCGACCAATAGAAAACCACAACCATCCAATCAATTCCCAATAGATGAAATCATGTCCCGCCCTACATTTTTTTGTTTGTTTGAGAAGCCGTTTCACTGGGATATACGCCACAATTGAGAAGAAAAGATCATCACAACTTCCGTTTCATGCCGACTTTAAAAAATAAAATGAAAAGGATACATGAAAACAGCAGATAAAATATTAAACATGATTAATAAATAAATAACAAAAAAGAAGAAGAAATGTGATTAAAATTTTTTATTTTGTTTTGACATTTCAGGAATCACTTTCTTTAGTAAAGTGACTGTGGATCTTGATCAAGAAGTTGCGTCTGATAGATGTTCTTCAAAGGAAGAAGCAACTGAAGCCGCTTATAAGGTTTTATGGGAAAGATTTCGCATCAGTGCTCCAGCAGAAGGTAAAGTACGACGTGTAGATGTGATATCAAATTTATTATCAATATTGATAATAAAGCCAAACATTAAGTCATACGCTAGTATTTTCACATATAAAGTGTTTCACTCGTACTTGAGGCTTAACTTAAAATAAAATACGTTGTGAGTTTGCTAATGCCGTTTTTTGGTGTTATTAAGAGCCAAATAATCGATTAAGTGTTACAACAGGTGCGGCGTACAGGTCAGTGATCATGAATCATTTCGACACCAATGATTTACAAAAGCCAACAGAAGAGTTTGTTGTTGTTGATGATGACAGCACAGCTACCTGCATACTCAAATTCCATGGACCTTTCACTTTTTATGACAAAGGTGATTTCTACTTTTATTGATTGTTTGAACACTATTCGGGTGAATTTCTAGGTCATATTTCACCCCAAAAACAAAGACATATTTTTTTTCCCTAAGGAAATGTAGTATATTTTAAGACCATTTTAAAGTGCCCCTATTATGCTTTGTCAGATATTATCTTTCGAGCAGTGTGTACTACAGCTGTTTGTGAATGTAAAGATCAAAGTGCACTGTAGGGGATTTTACAGTTAAAGACCCAAGGAACAGATATGATGAATGAAGAGAATGAAGAAGAGTTGTATATATATTATATTTTCCAGATGAAATATGACCCAGATTAAACTGTGAGATGAGCCCATTTATTTTCTGTTTACTAAAATGTGTGTTTTGATTTATAAGCTATTGTTTGCTTATCTTTAGTTTTCTTGTCTTACATTTCTTAGATGGCTCCACCAATAAGAGACAGGCTGAGCACCAGGCAGCTAAAGTTGCTCTGCAGCATCTGTCAGGGATCCTCAACGGTGCTCCAATATCAGACACTGAGAAGAACTTCAAAGTTGAACTGAAGGAGCGTCTAGATAAGCTGGGTCTCAAAAGTCCCTTCTATGACACAAAGCAAAAAACAGAGATCAGAGATGAGCATGTGACCAGCGGCATCAGCTCGGACCTGGCTACTTCTGCAGTACCTGTCAGTCAGGCAGCAGAGAAAGACCATTCAGAGCTGAAGTCTAAAACCATCTCCACAACAGCACAACTCCCATCAGGACAAGATCCAGTCCGTGTTCCTGTTCCTGCGCTGCCGGACCCTCAAGAATCCAGTTCTCCACAGAGGAAAAAGCCCAGGATTGATTGTCCAGGTGAAGATAATATGCTGTTGAATGGGGACACCAGTAGGGAGTGCTAGCGGTACAGTGTAAAAATGTGCACTGATTTGCAACTGCGCTCTCATCTGCTTGTACATTTTTGTGTATTTTACAGAATCAATGAGCTTTTAAAAGTATATAATCTCAAGCCCCCACATGTGAAGATGGAGAACATGACGTGTAATGAGAATTTCAAATGTAGTGTGGAAATCAACCTGGAAAAATGTACTTGTGTTAACAAACAAGGCTACGACAACAAGAAAGAAGCCACTAGAAAAACCTACCTGTTGTTTGGCTGTGCAGTGTCAATTTTCGATTCTAGTACAGGTACGTTCGTGTTTTTACTTTTGTGTATTGCTCATAATGTGTGTGCGTATGCATGTCCACTAACTAATGCTTATATTTTTCTTACCTCAAACTCAAGATGAAAAGACATCCAGTGCGAAGGTGAAGCAGTTTTTTTCTCAGAATTCTCTTCCTCTTCCACAAGAAGATTTTGAAGGATCTGTAAAGCCATTTTACTGCTCACTAAAGAACATAAGTTACAAAGTTATCTATACAGGACAAGGTTAGTATGAGTGTCTTTTCAAGGTCATTGACAAATAAGTGCGTCCAAGAGAAAGAAAATGAAAACATATTTTGAAAGGTATATTATACTGGGTCTTAAATTGTAATATTTCACTGATTAGACAGCATGATTATTGCACAGGTGTGCCTTAGGCTGGCCACAATAAAAAGCCACTCTAAAATGTGTCTGATGCTGTCTAATCAGCATCTTGATATGCCACACCTGTGAGGCCTCGTTTACACGTACATGGTTATTTTGAAAAACGGAGACATTTCCCTTCGTTTGTTTCCCTTCGTTTACACGCAAACGGAGAATTTACCTCTGAAAAACGATTCTTTTCTAAAAACTCCGGCCAGAGAGGAGATTTTCGAAAACTTTGTTTGCACGTTTGCATGTAAACTGAGAAAAAACTGAGTTTTAGGCAGCTGACATCACAGTATGTGACTATTTTTGGGATTCTGATTGGCTAACGTGGGCTTGAGCTTCTCGTTACACTGCCACCTACAGGTTTGGCATGCTCTTGACGGCATATACACGGGGTTCGTGTAACGAACACTTTTCTGAAAACTGACAGTTGTGCACGATGTTATTTTTGAAAACAGAGAGGGGTGAAAATGTCCGTTTATGAAAATAGCCGTCCACGTGTAAACGTAGCCTGAGGTGGATGGATTATCTCGGCAAAGGAGAAGTGCTCACTAACACAGATTTAGACAGATTTGTGAACAATATTTGAGAGAAATAGGCCTTTGGTGTACATAGAGGCCCCGTTTACACAAAGGTAAGACGCAGATATTTCCCTGCGGTTTGGCCTCTCATTTTACACGAAAACCCCGTTTTTATCACAGAAAACGTTTATTTCTAAAAACTCCGGCCAAAGTGGAGATTTCTGAAAACGCCGGTTATGTGTTGCCGTGTCAACTGGGAGAAATGGGGTTTTAGGTTCTCTCTTGTCGATTCTGAGGATTCTGATTGGCTTGCATGGCTTTATCCATTCACCCTACACTGCCGTCCCTTGGGTAATATATATACAGGGATATATTGGGATATATATACAGAAAAGTGAAAGTATGTATTACATACCTGAATAAATTTTATTCAAATATGATGTGTCTTTTTTTAGGGTCCTCAGAGGGTGAAGCCAAGTTAGTTGCTCTCCAGAATGCCTTGCGTTCACTATCACCTCTCTTTGGTTATGATTCACTAACTGGAGCTGATAGTGCTGAAGAGGTGCAGAATCAGCTGAGCTCTATGCTGAAGGGGTCCGGTCAGAAAGACCCCGTCATTTCCCTGATGCCTGTGGAGCAGGCCAATATCCAGCTGTCGTTCTGTGCCTATACGCTGAAGTGCTCATGCCAGAACACCAAGAGAGCAGCTCGGAATCATCTGAGTGCACGAATACTGGGCCTTCTGGGGTACATTCAGGTCAGAGCATATGAATATCAACCAGCTTGTCTAAACACTACATAAGTACATTATAAAAATGATTATTTTAATGATTTTCATTCAGTTCTCAACCTCTTACAGAAGCAAACGATGTATCTGTGAGAAACCGTTTAGATGACTGGTTCAAACAGCAGAATCTGCCACAGCCAGTGTTTGAGGACACAGAAGAAGTGCTTGGAGCGAAGGCTATTTTCTCTGTCCGGTTCACCTGCAACAGTTCAGGTGGGCTGTCACTGTCTCACAACACAATACATGTTCAGTAAATATTTAATGTCATTTATAAATAATGAGAAAATATTAATTTTATGTATAAATAATTACTTATAAATACAGTACCATTCAAAAAGTTTGGGGTCGTGAGATTTCTTTAAATGTTTGAAAAAAAATAAGTCTTATGCTTGCCAAATGCTGCAGTTATTTAATAAAAAAAATACAATAAAACCAGTAATATTGTAACATATTATTACAATTATTACATTACTCTAGTCTTCAGTGTCCCCAGCTGCTTGCTGGGTAGAGACATATGAGCCCACCCGCAAGTCTCTGTCCTTCTGATCCTGAGATGTCATCTCACAAATTTTGTGCCAATGTTAAGTCTGTGGGACTTTTCCACACAGTTTTTTCGCCCAACAGGTGAACTTCGTATCGCTTATAAAAGTCATAGCACATCTCTTCTCATTAAGCCACACATCATTCATGGGTCTACGACAAACGGTGCAGGATGAGTTACGCACCGCAATTTTGTCCAGAACAAAAATGTATTGGTAGTATGAGAGATAAAAGTAGTGATACTTTTCTTTGCAAGCACCACTAACTAGACATGTACTAACTATAGGGTTAGGGTTTGGTTTAGGGTTAGTTGCATTGCATGTTATATGTAATTTATAGTTTTTACTACAGTAACTACATGGACACTGTAAAATTAAAGTGTCACCTAAAAGTGTTAGCTAAAAAAAACCTGACTCCAAACTTTTGAATAGATAGTGTATTTTAATTTAATTTAAAATATATTTATAAATGATTGTTTAATGATATTTTAATCATAAGAATAACCAGAGTAAAAAAAAAAAAAATTCTGTCAAGTAAATTACAACTGTAGAGTGTGTACTGCTACTTAAATAAGTTCCAAATATTTGTGTATAATATTAAATATTAAAGTGAATGTTTGACTTCTAGACTGGGAGGACAGCTGGGAGACAGCGAAGATGAATCTGCTTCAAGTGCTCAAGCTAAGATTTCGGTTTCTGGACGACAAAAACAATTGAAATCTAGTTTTAGCTGAAAGAAAAACACCACAAATGCACTAATTTTATAATTGTAAACAAATTTGTTCAGTACAAATTTGCATTTATTATTATTATTACATTTATTACTATACATTTCCCTGGGATTTCACTGAATGACCATGGCATTGAATACAACTTTTACAAATATGTATACCAAAGGTATACCAATAAACACTACATCATTTTAAAATCAGCAGAAAATTACAATTAACAAAATGTAATTGCATTGACTGCAAAAACCAAAGCTGTAGAAATGACATAAAGAGATGAGCCACATTTTGAATGTCTTTTTAATGACACTTGACTGCACAGCCGTTATATGGACCATCAATATTTACTTTAATCTTGGACCATCAACATTAATCTTCACAAGCTTACAAAAGAAAGATGTTGTGCATTCATCGTTCATTTTTATTAATATTACCCTCTAACTGTGGATTGTGCATTTTAAACCCGTTTACAATGAACTACAGAAACTGCCTACAAAAGTTATACTTTGTCATCAAATATGTGTGTGCTGTGTATCTCCAATCCACAGTTTCTGCAAGTAAAATAATAAAATAATTTTGCAAATCAGTGTTTCATGTCCACATTTATTTTATATGGTAAGCACCCAGTCATTATCCTAAAAATAAAACACTTAATTTCAGGAAAATGAGAACTTATGAGCCTGTTACAAAGATGATTTCACAATAAATACAAAACAATCTAATCTTGAATTATGGTCAACTTCAACTTTCCCAGAAAGTTGCCCAAAAACTACTGTTCTATGAACTGGCCAGTAGATGTCAATGTATCGCTACAGTTTTAATGTTGTTGTTAATGATGGAGAGTGAAGGAATGCGTCTCAGGTTTTCTTCCATCAGGCGCTCTGTTCTCAGGATGTTAGTGGTACTCTGGGTCAGGATGTTCTTTCTGGATATTCTTGACACCTAGACCTTGCCAAATTCACAGACCAGCTTCATCCACACATATAATACTATCTATCTACTGCTCAAAATCCTTTTTACCTCTTTTTTGTGTGTTTTTTTGTTTTTTGACTGTGCATGTGTCTTTTGTCAGTGTCTTCTATTGTTTTGTTTTTTATCCAGCCTATACTGGTGATTATTGTATCTTTAAAAATTAATCAAATTAGGGAAACTTTTTTGTGTTTCCATTCCAAAAAGTGTTGCCATTTGCTAGCTTTGTCTGACATTGTTACTTACTTTTATCCAAAGCAACTTACAAATGAGAAAATAGTGATGCTGCTATTATTATAATCATTTAAAAAAAGAAAAGCAAAACAAATAAGATACCAATTAGAAATGTTTCTTCAGTTGTATCTTGGCCAGTGTATATTTCATTTTAGTATTTTAGACCTTTATTTTTTATTAGTATTTTGAATTAGACACGCTCGAAGTCGTTGACCAATCACAACACACTGGTCCAGCCGACCAATCAGAGGACACTGCAATTTTCAGAAGGAGAGGCTTCATAGAGACCAGAACAAAACAGATGCTGAATTCGATACTACTCATACTACTTTTACCATATCTTTCTGATATGTGTTTTTACGCTAACTGGCAACCCTGGTCTGATTTCACAGACAGGGCTTAGATTAAGCCAGAATTAGACCTTAGTTCAGTTAGGACATTTAAGTAGCTTTTAAAAACGCCTTAGAAAAACACATTACTGATGTGCATCTTGAGACAAAACAATGTCAAAAACAACAAAACAAAAGCAAGTTGCTTTCAGTTAAAACAGCTCAAACATGCATTTTAGTCTGGGACTAGACTTAAGCCTTGTCTGTGAAACCGGGGGCCGGAGTGTCGAAATACTATTGGATAAATTGGCAGTGGGCGGAGTCACACAGACCAAAACAAAAAACAGACATTCCGACCAAGAACTCACAGCATTGTTTTTCAGAGAAACCAGTGCGAAATTCTAACATATTATGGTATTTTTATGCTTAAGTACAGTCATAAAATTATGATAATAATAAAAAATGCCATAGCAAAACTCAGTTGTTGCCATGGACACAAAATAAAACCAAATATGAGAGAGAAGGATAAGACAGAAAGATAGAAACAGAAACTCAAAGGGATAGTTCAACCAAAAATGAATATGTATTAATTTACTCATCCTCATGTCCACATCATCCAAAAAGTGTTCTAAACCTTATGATATAGCCTACCAAAGACTATAGAATAACACAAGACGCACCACTCGTATTGTTTTGAATGGGGAAAAGTGCAGCGCTCAATATGGCGGCTTCTAAATAAAAGCCAATCGCCGATTGGTAAAGTCATCGCATCACTGCAGCTGCCGTTAGAAGCTCCGGTTCCTATAGAAACAGTCAGACGCACGCTTCCACTACGCATTAGCCTGATCCAGCCTGAAAATTTTGTTTTCTGTCATGATTCGAGCGTTTAGAAACAATATTTATGAGACAGTTGTTGTCAGTTTCATTGGTGATTTCAAATATGAAATTTAATCGTAAGCTTGGCGAACAGTCTTGGAGAATTTGATGTTTCCCCATTCAAAGAGATAGAAGCTGCACTAGCATGCAGGAGAGGCGTTTCAAAGATGGCCGCCGAGTGAAATTACTTGTCTTGAAGGGACTTTCGATATACAATAAAGGTGCTTCATGCAACACTTATCGTTTTTAGACACAAGTACATTTTTAAAGGTGACGTTTCACCTAAAGAAACTCTTAAGGGTTATTTTCTGCAACACTTTTACGTTTAAGAGAAACCAAAGGGCAATCTTAAGGGAAAATTACAATCAAGGTGCTTTATGCAACCGGACACTGGTATTTTTCACATTTTTGCACCTGCCAAGACATGAAGCTGTGAAACAGACCTCCGGGCCATAGCACTCTCAGGGTGGGCCGGACACTTCGGGAGGTTGGCCAAGCTCATGTTTGGAGCCAAACCTGGTGGATAATGTCTAGGCCTGTCTGCCATACATATTCCTTGCACAGCTCACAAATGCATTGTAAAACTGATACACTAACCGTCCACCTCCGCCACACTGTATTTGTACTTTGCTGACTGAGACCAGCTCTCCTCCCCATTACTGTTACATAAGAATATGCTATTTAACCTAGTCCTTGATCTGTCTGTGCTGCCAAATACTGCTGAGGTATGCAATTTTCATGTTTTGCAAGCAGAGAAGGGGGACTTCCTATGAACTTCATTCCCTCCCCGTGGGTAACAAAATCAGATAAACACCAACAGGAATGCACCATCAGGCCTTCAGAATTGCCAAAACACATTTTTTTTTAAAGAAAAAAGTAACTATTATCGTATTCGAAAGGAAACCGTAGGAATGCTTTAATGTGTGAAAACGTGTAAAAGAAAGAAAGAAAGGAAGAAACTGGCAGGCGGTCCCACGTCAGTGCCAGAGATACTCGCCCCCACCCCGTCATGTAGTCTAAACGTCCGTGTCTGAAAAGTTAATCCACCTGACATTACAGAAACTGTCTACTTCAGGGGATTTACTCTCCATAACAACAATCATATTGCATTACGGTAAGAAGGACGACTGTGTTTTCACAACTGTTTCAATTCAAGAACGAATATCAAGAGTGTTTCTGGGTGCTGTGCTCAGCATATTCTCTACAGGATCCTTCTATAGGCTGGACGCTCTCTATTTTATATCAATGACATGACATCTATTTTTATAGATTGATACATAAATAAATAAATACATTAAACAAATGCAATTCATATGTACAATGAATACACCTATGATGAGTGTTTATACATTTCTGAATAACATTTTTAATTTTAATATTCTATTGGGGGGGATATATAATAATTATTGTACTATGACAAATTATGTCAGGTAGTACAACTGCCCTGCTAGTGGTTTATTATATAAGAATTAGGCTGTTTGTCAAAATTATCTATTTTTAACGTTTGCTGAGTTCAAGAGAGTTATGTATGCTTTTATCTCATCGCGACTAGACTAAACATTGTTTTTTTTTTCTAAACATTAATTGTGTATTTGTGTCTTATTGTCATATTGCTTTATGTTATGTTTTCCTTTTTCTTTTAAATTATATTGTTCAGCACAATGGTCAACCACCGTTGTTTTTATTGTGCTTTATAGCCTAAATAAATTGAGATTGAGAATTGAGATACAGTATATATATTGCCCAGGCCTTGGTTATCTCTAGGCTGGATTACTGCAATGCTCTTCTGGCCGGTCTTCCATCATGTGCAACAAAACCTCTACAAATGATCCAGAATGCTGCAGCCCGTCTTGTCTTCAACGAGCCCAAAAGGGCCCACGTCACTCCTCTGTTTACCTCTCTGCATTGGCTACCACTCGCTGCTCTCATCAAGTTCAAGGCATTGACGCTTGCTTACAGATCGACCACAGGCTCAGCTCCCTCCTACTTTCACTCGCTCCTACGAGTCTACATCCCTACCAGAAGCCTGCGATCGGTCAATGAGTGACGGCTCGTGGTACCATCTCAGAGAGCTACAAAATCACTCTCCAGAACATTCTCATTCACAGTTCCTTGCTGGTGGAATGATCTTCCTACCCTCATCCGGAATGCAGAATCCCTGACCACATTCAAAAGACAACTGAAAACTCATCTCTTCCGTGAGCACTTGACATAAAAAAAAAAAAAAAAAAAAAAACTTTAACCCTCTCTTTAACCCTCCCTCCCTTGTTTTTTGCTTATGCTACTCTGAGCAATGTCAGAACTTTGTATTCTGAGCACTTCTTGCGTTATTTTTGCCTCTTCACGATGACTCGCTTGCTGTAGTCCTCAGTTGTAAGTCGCTTTGGATAAAAGCGTCTGCTAAATGACTGTAAATGTAAATATATATTATGTTATTATAATTGTACACACACACACACACACACACACACACACACACACACACACACACACACACACACACACACACACACACACACACACACACACACACACATATATATATATTATGTAAACAAAAACTTTTATGTTAGATGTGATTAATCGTGATTAATGGATTTTGACAGCACTACTCATTATATTAATATTAAATTTTTATCTGCCATAAGTCATGTTGTGCAACCAACATGAAGTTTTTATTTTTATTATGAAATAAAAAAAGTATGTTTTGGGGTCAATAAGTTTTTAGAATATCAGATAATTTTATCTCTTTCCATGACAAGATTAATTCAAGTTGTAAAATGTTATGTCGTGCAATTCCCTGAGAACTTCATATTTATGAATTAATAATTCATTGTTAAAAATAGCTTTTTACCTAAAAAAAAAAAAAAAAACACACATATAGGCTACTCAAGGTTTAAGGAAAATAATAAGCGCTTACTTTTTACTTGGTTACACTACATTTTGAGAGTTGCTTGGTTGAAAGGTTTCTTGAAAATTGTTTTTCGAAACTACATGAAAGCAACATCTAACAACTTGACACGTTTCAAAACCCTCCTCATCTTTTATTGACGTGCACTGACCTATATTACCAGGCCTTCAAGTGTCAAAGCAACAAAAGCAAAGGCATTTCAGTGCAATCAGGCAAAAATTCGCTGGATTCCTGGATCCTGGATCGACACGGACTGCTTTGGCATGTTGGCCATCACTAATTGCTGTTGATTTCATTTGGGAGCTTGATGAGGAGGAGCCAAATCAATTAACAAAGCAAGAGAGCGTCAATGCTGGTGCCATTCACTGACACAACAAACCGCACAGCAAATCCAGATAAACTGTGAAATCTTTGAGCACATACAGTATACAGTAGCACAACAAAACAAAGCGCCTCAGCTGGATATTCAGTACAAAGACGAGATAATTACACCGGATGTGCTGAGCGGTGCTGGAACTGAGGAAGTCTTGTCTTTAAAAACAGGCTCGAGAGGTTAGTGCAAAGTATTTATCCGAAATCAAAAACTAGAATCTGTCTGTATCATGTCTTCAATGAAGGGATAGTTCACCCAAAAAAAAAAAAAAAAAATTGTTATCATTTACTCACCCTCAACTTGTTCCAAACCTGAATTTCTGTTGATGGACCACATTGACTTCCATAGTTTTTTTCTTTTTCTTTTTCCATATGGAAGTCAATGGGACCCATGTACTGTTTGGTTACCCATATTCTTCAAAATATCTTCTTTTGTGTTCAGTAGAAGAAATAAACTTTAGAGGTTTAGAACAACGTGAGGGTGAGTAAATGATGACAGATTTTCCATTTTTTGGGTGAACTAACCCTAGTATTCAAAGCCACATAACAGAAAACGAAGCGGATATCAAGACCAGTTTTATATAAGCTGAAACTTTCAGACCCTTTGCACCAAAGTCATGGGGATGTCAGCTGATTATCTCCAACTGACCATATTCAAAATGGCAGATCATTATTATTAATTGTAAAACCCTAAAATCACTCTAAATTAATTCAATAAATAATTTTAAATGCTACAAGTGAATTTAGGCATCACAGCATTAAAAATTACAGTAAACATGTATATGCATTTTGAGTTTTGGTAAAGATTACATTCAACAGTGGTATTAAATGTAAGTGTTTTTAAAGTATAACAAGAAGTGAGCATTATAGATGACGGCAAAACTGGAAACGAACATACATTTTTTAAATCTCTCATTTTGATCGATATGCATATGGGTAAGTGCACATGTATAAAGCAAGCAATTAACTAAGTAATTAATTACTGCAATTTCCTTGAAAAAGTAATGTAGTGATTACTCTTGATTTCCTGTAATGTCAGTAACTTCTGATGTAATTGCATTTAACACTTTATAAACTAAAGAACAATTGGATTTAACATCAAAGTTGTACGTCTAATGCTAAAATGTATGTTTTTAATACAATCTCCCTTTAAATACTTTGGTCAGTTCAAGATTTAGAAAGTAATGCAATACTTTTTTAGAGAGAGTAATTAGTACAGTAATCTAATTACTCTGTTGAAGATGTACAGTAATTACTACTAGTAGTAAATAATTACTTTCTTACAGTAACTTATCCAATGTACTGTATGCATGTACAATGTACATATATATATATATCAACAAATGAATCACTGCGGAATTAATTGACCTGCCGTATGTTACCAATGAAATAAATGTTTTGTTGTGGACTAAATGATTATTAAAAACTGTTACATGGAAACGGAGCAGAAATACATGTTCAAGGCAAATGAAAAGAGCTTTCTGCTGGTAAAGTGTGTGTGTAGAGCGAGTTCCTCCTAATTAGGACTGGACTCTGGAGGCTTTCAAAAGCTGCTTCCCTCGGCAACACCAGTGTATTCATTGTTGTGAGGACAACCTGCTTCATGGGAACCATCCGACTGTACAGCGACAGCACATAAACAAACACCCACTGGCATGTAGTATGTCCGGACCAAGTACATAAAGTGCTGTGAATATCTTTGGGACACTGCGGGTCATTCAGACATGAGCCAAGTGAACATATTTACAACACAAAGACACAAACACATTACAGACAGAGTCTTGAAATACAACCTTTTTTCCTCTATACAACTGTATTTTGCATTCTTTTTTTATTATTAATACCAGGCTAGGGATGTTCCTTATAAAATGTGACCTATTGTTAACTATATTTCACTTTACTCGCCAATTTTTACAATTTTCTTTTTGGTGCTTGTGGGTGTTAATGTTGGTCCCGACCTTCAAGCCCTTTTCCTTAAGGTATACGGGACCAACGGCAGTTATAAACACACTTTTTCCACATACGGACTCCAGCAGGCAAAAGACTCATACTGACTCATTTCTTTTTCCTTGCCGAGGCAAAGCGAGGCAGCTGTACGTTCTTACCCCCATGTACCGTATCCCACATCAGCCATGCGCCATATGCAAATTGTATTCATTAGCACATTACCACATATACACTTCTGTTTAAACAGGCTGTAAATATCAAAATCATAGGCCACATGGGCCAATGTCAAATGTTTTGTAGAGCACTATGGCTTTTCATCATTGAATTTCATGCAAAAGCTCGTGTTTAGAGGAACGCCACGGTTTGTTACTGTCAAGACTATTTGGTCGCAAACTTTACGAGGATAATCTTGGCAAATCTCGATGAAAATGACAATCTTTTCCCAATTATCAGATGCAGCAGGATGTTTCTGTGTTTAAAGGCTTTTGCACAGGCCTGGTTTTACATTTATTTTGTGCTCTGTCTCCATTTTTCCAGATTACTTTTCAAGTTCGGGAACACAAGTTTCGGAGGTATGCAACACGAGCCCTTCTGATTACAGCTGACCACTGTGTTTTTTCCAGCTGCATGCTGGTTACAATATGAAGTTAATGTTCTGGTTTGATCATAGAGAATAAGAGAGAAGAGTTTTTGCAAGGCATGTTCATGTTGAAGAGGGTTACTATGGAAGCTTGTGTCCGCCTCAGAGTAAAAAAGAAAAATAGGCGGCTGTGAGAAGAAAGAAATACACTTTGTGCCACATATAGAGCCACAATTACGAGAAATATAGTGATTTTGAGATGCAGTCACTTGAGTTTAGTAAAATTTTTCTATAAAAAATCCACAAAGAGATATAAAGTAACAATTATGAGAAACAAATTCAGAATTTTGAGACATGAAGCTACATTGCAATATATAAAGTTTGGAGGTAGGCCTATAATATCACAGTTTGGAGGTATAAGATTGCAATTGCGAGACATATAGCGATTGAGAGATATAGTCATTATGAGATAAGACAATTTTTAAGTTAAAATTCTGATTTTTTTCAAAATAATTATGACTAAATCTCACATTGTGAATTTAAGAGGCTACATTGTGAGATATAAAGTCACAGTTTGGTGGTATAAGATTGCAATTGTGAAAACGTGGGATTGAGAGACTTGTCATTATGAGATAAGTACAATTTTGAGATATAAAACTCAAATAGTGTGACTAAAAAGTCATAATTATGTGAAAGTCGGAATTGTGAGATATTGCGATATGACTTGCGATACAATGATGATAGTTTTGAGGTATAGAATTGCAACTGGGAGAAATAAAGTACTGTAGCAATTGAGAGAATAAGTCATTATGAGAAGTCAAATTTTAAGATAATTATGACTCTCTCACATTGTGAATTTAAGACATGAAGCTACATTGTGAAATATAAAGACAGTTTGGTGTTATAAGACTGCAATTGTGAGAAATAGTAGCGATAGAGCGATATAATCACTATGAGATAAGTCAAATTTTGAGATATAAAGTCACAATTATGAGAAACACATTAAGAATTGAGATATAAAGCTACACTGGGAGACATAAAGACAGTTTTGAGGTATACAATTTCAATTTGGAGAAATAAAGTTACCAGTGAGCGACGTAGTCATACTGAGAAGTCAAATTTTGAGATATAGTCACAATTATGAGACAAATTCAAATAAATATTAATATAAAAAGTCACAGGAGGTGCAGTATAAGATTGCAAATGTGATAAATAAAGTCACAGTTGTGAAATATAATTTGAAATTTCAGTGTTTTTTTAATCTTCTATAGGTTTAAGAACATGGATAAAAGGAAAACGGATAAAACAATCTTGTATAAAAGGATAAATCTTACATTTTACATTTTTCAGAACCCTATAAACTTTATTTCCAGATCTAAGTGAATAAAATAAAGTCCAGTGCAAAACATGATGTGTAGCTCCTTAGTCATCTGGATTCAATCAGTCCATTTTGTAAAGAGAGAAATAAAAAAGCAGTTGGTTCTCATGTCCCACGAGCACTGTCTGTCTGAGGAAAAAGCCAGTGCCAGTATGTCTCAGACGGGTTTTTTGGGGGGTCCTTTTTGTGGTTGGGCGCACTGTAGATGGTTGTGGTTTATGAAAAGACTTGGTGACTTCACCACATTGTTGCTCTTGGGTTAGGTCGACAAGTTTCACTGCCATTTCACTGGAAGAGGAAATGCAGATCTTCCCCATGTCCCGTAAGCTACATCATCCCTTTTATTTTATCTGACAGACTCCCACAAACCCACGAGAAGGAGATGCTATCCATTACAACTATCTGAGGAGAAAAGCACTTCAGATGGTGAATTGACATAATTGTTTTCTTTGTCCTAATTTTCTCTATGAACAAAACGTGTCAGCCTTAATTCAAGAGAATTATTTGAAAAATAAACAGGCAGAGCAGGCACGTTCAGGGCTGATTTCATTTGCAAAGGCCCCTTTGGGTACACAATCACACTTGTAACCATGAGAGGAATTCGACAGAGATTAGCCAGGAATTTTAATGTAATACACATGTCATTTTCAAATTGAGAGAGGAGGAAAAGTAAGATAAAAATGAAGCATTCCAAAAATCCAGTAAATTATCGAAATATTGCTACAAAAAGTTTACGACGTGTAACTTATGCTATCCAACCCAAAACAGCAAAATAGATTACAAATATTCAATGGTCTATTTAAGAGTCTTTATAAGCCCTGTAATTCTATTGTCAACAGTTGTTTTGTGGTTGGGTAAAATCTTTATAGCAATTTTCATGCACAAATGTTAACAGTTAAGTGATACAACTATTAAAAGTACAGCAATATACAAAAACTATCAATAATTATAATATATACTATTTAAAGTCCCGCTGCAGCCAAGCATTTTATACCTTAAAAACTCATCTTTATAGTCAAAATTACATATTTAAAAGTTTTTTCCAGTGAAAATTATTTTTTCACGTCAAAAAATAGCTCAGACTGCCTGATCCACTTGTGCAGCAAACGCTACACAATAGCAAGTGGAAATGTTGGTTTAATTCAGCAATATATGTTTGAACCAGAAACTGATTCAGAAATCGATGTATCAGAATAGCAATGCATTTTATGTCGTACTCTACAACGTCGTAAACATAACTGTCATTTTTATGATTAGCATATGATTAGACTGTTATCAAACAGCAAATAATGCGATGCTGATGTTACACAAACCATGTTCCTGTTCGCCATCTTAGAGTCAGACAGCTGATTTATAAAAAATAGGCATCCTTAGAAACACTTTGAACATCATAGAAAGTCAGTGGAGAAGACCAAGGGGAAAATACCAAGCAATGGTGTTTACTTATAAATTTGCACATTGTTTGTCTTAAAGCATAGACCACATAGACATATAAACAATATTAAAAACTTGATTTGGACTTTAATTCTACTATGTGTGTATATGTGAAGAAACAGACAACTTTTTGCATTTGAGATGACTGTCTAAAATTGTCCCAATATATCATAATTTTGAATGGAAGAATGGCCAAAAATATGAATGTGATGTTAAAGACTGTAAAAGAATATGTTAAGAAACACCTGCCAAAATGGGTAATATCAGCAACATAATTTGGGAGATTTTTTAATTTTAATTAATTTGGGGAACGCAAAGTGTTTATCGGGGCAACGCAAAATTTTTCGAGGAACGCAAAAGTTTTGCGAGAGAATGCAAACTTTCTCGGGGAAATGCAAAAGTTTGGCGAGACAACGCAAAAGCATTGAAATATATATATTTTTCACAACAATTTTTTTCCATCACCATGTCCCATTAGGCAACATTTGGCCCACTTTAAGCATTAAGTAAAATGACTAAAACTGAAAAAAAGTTGGAAAGCTAAATAGAAAGTAATATATATATATATATATATATATGTGTATATGTATATACAAATGACACAGCAATATAAAAAAATAAAAATAAAAAATAAAAATAAAAGCCAATTCTAATGATATTAATAAATACTATAATAATATACAGCATAAATAATACTTAAATAAACACTGCTGCTAGATTACGGTTACATAATCAAGTCCTGTATGCATGAATTACTTGAGTTAATTGGATGCAGAACAGAGAATCATTGTGCAGTGGAATCTAGAGCACCGCTGCTCGCTGACCCTCGCTTGTCTGTCACTCAACCGTGTCTTTGATTATCCTTGCCAAATTACCCTTATGATGTAATCATTTTTTCAACATATGTGATTTTTCATATTTTATTTCTCTTCAGGTTGAGGCATGTGTGTTGATTGATGAGGGTATTTGGGGATGGCGCTGATTGGCTTTCTGGCGGTGGCAGTGTGTGGGTCGCTGGTTGCTTGGGCCGATCAGTTGAAGCAGGCCCGAACGCCTTTGTTACACCATCGTCCGTTTGTGGTGGTGTGGAACGCACCCACCGAATCCTGTCGTCTTCGATTCAAGGTTGAACATGTGTCAATGATCTAGCAAATGTTCTGTGTGGTCCAAATGATGGGAATAACATCTTGTCTGTTTCTTTTCCAAGGTGGATTTGGACCTTAGTGTCTTCGACATCGTTGCAAACCACAACGAGACTTTGAGCGGCCCCAACGTAACTATCTTTTACCACAGCCACCTGGGTTACTACCCTTACTACACCAGCTCTGAGATTCCCATCAATGGAGGCCTTCCTCAGAACCAAAGCCTGAGCAAACACCTCAGCAAAGCTCGAGCTGACATCGACAAGCTCATTCCCTTCAAGGACTTTCACGGGCTTGGTGTCATCGACTGGGAAAACTGGCGTCCGCAGTGGGTGCGCAACTGGGGCTCGAAGGACATCTACCGAAACAAATCCAAGGAACTTATAAGGAAGCTGCATCCTGGTTGGCCACAAAGTAAGGTGGAGAATGAAGCAAAGGAACTCTTTGAGAGGGCCGGAGAAGTATTCATGAACTCAACGCTCTTGCTGGCCGAGAGTCGACGACCGCATGGTCTCTGGGGGTATTACCTCTTCCCTGACTGTTACAACTATGGTTATAAGCAGCATCCGTTGCGTTACACAGGAGAGTGTCCTAATATAGAGCATGTACGCAACGACCACCTGATGTGGCTGTGGAAGGAGAGTACAGCCCTCTATCCTTCCATCTATCTCGACTATGAGCTCAAGTCTTCGGCCAACACGGTCAAATTTGTGCACTACCGTGTCAAGGAGGCCATGCGGATCGCCTCGATTGCCAGGAATGACTATACGCTGCCTGTTTTTGTCTACTCCAGGCCTTTCTACGCCTACACATTTGTTGTCCTATCAGAGGTGAGTGGAATATTAGGTAAAAAGTTAATAATTAATTCCAAATCATAGAAAGACTAATTTAAGGCCATTTCTATGCATATAAATATTTATTTATATATATTTTAAAATATGTAAAATAAAACAAAGACTTTAACTCTTTAATTTATGGACTTTTCCATCATTTCTGAGACAACACTTTCCCGGCATGGACGGACATTTTAGGGGCGCTATTACACGTCTTCTGAAAGAGATATTCTTTGTTGTTGTTTTAAAGCAGAGGGTCTGTTCTTTCTTTTGATATGCACTGCATATTCAGATATTCATACAACAAAATATTCTGGGGGGCATGAAAATTATTGAAAAAAATGCACTGGCTGGGAACTTAAAAAAAAAATGCTGGCAGGGAAAGAGTAAAAAGTAAAGTTTGTAATATCTACATTACTACTGTCAACAAACAGAATAGCAAAATAATTACTGTTTTCAAACAGGGTTCTTAAAACACTTATTTAGGTTAATTAAGTATATATATATTTTAAAGATTTGAATAATATTACAGCACCGAATTGTGCTTGCGCACCGAATACTTTACGCACTTTCCAGTCGTCTAAAGGGACCTGTCAAACACACATTGTTTTAATCACTCGTCAAATACTTGAGTGACAGACCCACTCCCTAAATCACCCTCCTCCCTGGCATCTTAAACACTCATCTGTCACCTCATTATGAGAGGAATGTTCCAAATCAAACTCTGCAGTAGGTCTGCAGGCGTGTTTTCAGTTTGATGGGACCACCCGCCTTCCTAGACAGTGAGGTACGTCAAGGTAATGTACTTATTATGACTAGTTTAGGTTACAACCGATAGCTTCCATATGTTCATTGTGATAGGCTCCAGACCATTACACGTACAGGTCTACTGTATTGTTTTACTTCCCACCAGGCACAAAATCAAACGTGCGATTACACACCTCGGTAAGCCACATGATTTAAGGTATCATTCATATCTGAGTTACAAACCCTATGCATGGACAATGGCAATAGGGATGTTTGTGTTATTCAATAGTAACACATTTCTTCTCCAGGCCTGTTACTAGAAAGCTATGATTGTTGTTTTTCTGCTTTGAATTGCATTAACATAAATAAATATTTATCTTGAACAGAGTGACCTGGTCCACACCATAGGAGAGAGTGCAGCACTGGGGGCCGCTGGGGTGGTCCTGTGGGGGTCATCTGAATATGCAAGATCTCAGGTACGCATTATACACACTATCGTTCTAAAGTTTGACTGAACGGTAGTGTATATCAGACACAGAGCACGTTCACAAAATAAATCCAACAATACATTTTCTTGACTGGGTTGGATGCATTTTTAGGGGAAACAGCTAATATTAGAATTCATAACCAACAGCATTTAGAACCACATGGGGATCAGCTTGAGCTGATGGCATTAACATATTTAATATGTTTGAAGCTTAGGGAACAATCTGTCCTCAGTTTCTCTCTTAAAAGGGACACCTCAAAGATGATTTCTGTCTAAACCTAAAATAAAGCAATATTAGTGTCATCATAGCTTCTCTATATCTGGTGATATATACAGTATCACACATTTGCTCCTGAAGGACACATACTCATTTTGTGAGTGCATCCCATATCCTGTTTACAAAAAGCACAAGGTAGAGAATACATTGAAGCCGGTGGAAAGAGTTAACAAACCGTTAATGTGTTTTTCTGTTGTGGGACATAATGGTCATTTTGTTTATTTGTCTTGCATGTGAATGAGCTTAAACATTTTAACTGACTTGGAGGACATTTTTGACGTGTTGTATCATGTACAGTGATCAGTATTTAACAGACACACTTTGTCATATACACACACTACCGTTCAAAAGTTTTAGATCAGTAAGCTTTTTAAATGTTTTTAAAAGAAGATTCTTCTGCTCACCAAGGCTCATATTTTTACAATTTCAAAGAATTGTTTTCAATTAGAATATATTTTAAAATGTAATTTATTCCTGAATTTTCAGCATCATTACTCCAGTGTTCAGTCACATGATGCTTCAGAAATCATTCTAATATCCGATTTGCTGCTCTAGAAACATTTCTTATTATTATCAATTTTGGAAACAGTTGTGTACTCATTTTTTCAGGATTCTTTGATGAATAGAAATTTCAAAAGAAATATATATATTTCTAACCTCCCCAACTCAAAAGTGAAATTCTGCAAATTCAATTTTAGTTGGGGAGGTTAGAATTGTTTACAGTGTATTACAGTGTGTGTATATATATATATATATATATATATATATATATATATATATATATATAATGTTGCCAAGAATTTTTTTTTTTTAGTTTAGCTTGATGTACTACAAAAAAAAAAAATGAAAAAAAAAAAATACTACTGTAAAACCTTTTTAAGATTACTTAAATGAAAATTGAAAATATAAAAATAAAAAATAATTAAATATATTATTCATGAAAACAAGTTTTTCATCTAATATTCATATTTTATTTCAGCTTTATTTTAATTCATGTCAATTATTTTTTTCATGTCAATGATATAGTTTTACTTCAAAATAACATTATATTACATTATATTGACCAATATTACTTAAAAATGCCCTAATGTCTTTAATATGGGTTTGTCTTGGCCAGAGAAACTGCATGATAGTCAAGAAATACATTGACGGTCCTCTGGGTCACTATGTGATCAACGTGACCTCAGCCGCTAAACTGTGCAGCAAAGCCTTGTGCAAGAAGAACGGCAAATGTGTCCGCAAGAGCCTGGACTCTGGGGCTTACCTGCACCTCAACCCTCGCTTCTTCAACATCCGCCTCAACCAAGGCATTCGTGGGCCGCGTTTCCACGTCAGCGGCCACCTCAACAACCACGATATCCTGGACATGAAGCAAAAGTTCACCTGTCAGTGTTACCAGGGCTGGACGGGCATCTACTGTGAGATGCCCCAGATAGCACAGCCTCTCCCACCCCACCCGAGAGACAGTATCCTGGGAGAACTGCTGCTCGTCCTGTCCCTTCATTTCTCCTGTCTGTCTGTCATCATGTTCTTGGGTCTGTGTCTCATTATTAAGTGTCTGATACTGTAAAGCACAGTGTAGGTGGTACTTTAGACTGTGTCTGTTAAAGAAAAAGGAAATAAAGGAAATTTAGAGTAGGTGAAGCTGAAGATATATCTAGCTATAAGGTTTTGAGTCAAAAGTTTTATTGAATTGCCGTGCAATTCATTCAAGAACATCGTGCAAATTTACTGCAACAATGGCGCCACGAACTTCCCATACTATTGAAAATCCAGTGTTTAATTGATCCAGATAAGCATTGTCACAGTTGTAAACACGGCGGCTTTCATCTTCCATGAGGGGGTTTGACTTTGTTTCCAGGCGGACCGTTAAAGAACGGGAAACACGTCTCCATGGAAATCCTGGAGAATACAACCAATCAGATGGCGACTTCAAAACTCCCGAAGTGTTTCCTGTTTTGTGTGCCATATTCATCAGACGTTCAGCCAACGGTCTATGGGCTTATCTGAGGCTAAGACTACACAAAAACTGATACTTAAAATAAAGGATCGATCTGATCAGACATTCATGAACAAAGCACTTTTGTAAATCAAATTTTTTTAGTGATTCAAAAGCACAAAGTAGCGAGACTAGTTTAATTGAACAAGTCACTCTTTTGAACTGGATCTTCTTAGTGAATCAAAAACATGTGCTGCGTCCCAGTTCACATACTATCCATCTTAAATTGTTTTCGAAATTAGAATTAGTGCGTCCCAAATCATAGAGTTGAAATGAGTATTCCCACCCGGGTGGTCTACTTTTCCTGGTTAGAATCCGAAGTGCAGATCCGTGCACACTCTAATGGCTAATATTGCCCACAACCCATTGCGTTGGACGATGATTCGAATAGAACTACAAAAGAAACTACATACAAACATGGCGGATGTGCGAGACAACGGTTAGAGAGGTTTAGATAAAGTGGTGTGAGTGATTAATACTAGTTTCTAACCTGACAAAAAGCCATTTATTCAATGTTATCCGCATATTTCATCTGCATTGTGAAGATATGTTTGGTCATTCACTTTTGAAAACATGAGGAGAGTAACTACTTACAAGAGAATTATGAAATAGGTTAAAATGAACTAGATCAAATCAGAATGTAATTAAATTGGGAATTTTTTTTAATCGATGCCCAGCCTATTCAAACACTCCCATACAGTATGGCACATTGACCATAGTTTGTGTCATGAAGAAATTACTCTTTTAAAACCAGATACTTTTGGTGAATCAAAAACAAAGCTCAACCAATGTAGATCAATTCATGAACAAATGACTCTTTTGAGACAAATCTTTTAATGAATAATTGAATTATCATTAAATATGCTCAATAATTATCAGTGAATATGCTCAAATTAATAGAAATCTAATCAAATAAAATAAATCAGAATCTGAATTGAATCAAGAAATCCCCATTATACGTATCACACACTAGCATATATGCATTCAGATAAGAGGTTTTTTTTTTGTAACTGTTCAATAACTTTCAATAATAAACCACCTTGAGAATTTTCACTGGAGTAAAAATAGTGTGATAAGTAGCCCCAATCTCCTCTACAAGTGTACATACAGTACAGGTACAGAAGTGGCAAGTTTTACTCTATATTTTAAACATACATCTATCATAAGTAATGAATAGACTATGTGCTCATCCTGTCATCTGAGTGTTCATAGTCTCATTTCTAATCTTCAGTGTTCAGTATAATAAGCACAAACGCATCATAATTCATTCAAAAGAACACCAAATGCTCTTTCCCCACCCAAACCGAGGTGAATATTCTCAACTATTTACCCAGAAATTAGACATAACAGCATGGTGTAATAAGACAAAGTTGGTTGACCAACATGTCTCAGTGTAGACTGAGAACCGTAGATTGTGATTCAGCTTGGCAGCCAAAAACTGTCAATAAATTACCAAGCCTGGGAAACCAGCAACTCCTGCTTATTTTAAGCTAAATTACATCTTCTTTTGTAGCAACCATCATCTGTTAAGGGATTTGAGGTTCTGTTGTTGGAGATAAAAACCTTTTGTCCATTTTTTGGCCAAGACATTACATACAAACTGGTTTTTGCAAACAATATGTGGTGCATTGTTGATTTGGTCAAGGGTAAAATGAGTCACAAAAAGGGTAAGAGAAGGTTTTGTGCTTTGCACACAAGCTAAACATTCTGTAAAGATATGTTTTTTTTATTTTTTATTTTACCCAAGCTTGTCTGTTATTGATGGAACTTGGCATGTTAATTTTATCTTACATCAATATTTGCCGAAAACAAACATGCTCCCACTCAAAGACTAGAAAACACTCTCTGCGTCTTACATCAAACATATGGTTGGATTTTCATATTTATATGCATTCATGTTATTTGTTGAACCTGGATCGCTGTGCATGTAAGAAGCAGGAATGTGAGGAAAGGTTTTCGGCTACCAAAGTCATGCATAACAGAGACACACCTCACAGCTGTTGGTCCGAGCCCAGGATACACTCGCAAACACAGACCTGGAACCTGATCTAGAGATGGAGGAATTCCTGAAGTTTTGGGTGGGACAGACAAATCCAACACAAGCACCTCCAGACCCCTTGCCGGGAAGTTAAGAGGAAAAAAGTCCAGTATATATTGGAGAGTGGGGTCATTCGGTGCCTTTCCATAGTTTTTTTGCTCTGTGGACCACATCAAAGCAGTACGGTATGTGTGTTTAGGTGGGTGGGTGGGTATTTGTGTCCTTTGCAATAAAGAGTAGTACCATATGAAGTACAGAAGTTTCTAAATACAACATAAACAAGAATTAATGTGGTTAAACTAATGGACCAATGAATCATACGTTCGTACCTTAGATTCTACAATTTCCCTCTGTGATTTATGTACGCTGAACCATTCATTAAGAAGTTTTCCTTGATTTCCAGGCTTATTGTCCAAGGGATAGTTCACCCAAAAATTCACACTCAAGTTGTTCCAAACCTGTACGAGTTTTCTTTCTTCTGTTGAACACAAAAGATATTTTAAAGAAAGTCAGTAACCAGACAGTTGACAGCAGCTATTGACTTGCATAGTATTTTTTTCCTACTATGGAAGTCAATAGCTGTCAACTGTCAGGTTACCAACATTCTTCAATATACAGGTGAAACTTGAAAAATTAGAATATGGTGCAAAAGTTCATTTATTTCAGTAATTCAACTTAAAAGGTTTTAAGTTGAAATACTGAAATAAATGAACTTTTGCACCATATTCAAATTTTTCGCTTTTCACCATGTATATATTTGTTTGTCTTCAATAAAATAAAGAAACTCATACAGGTTTGGAAACTCTTGCAGGTAAGAAAATGATGACAAAATTTTCATTTTTGGGTGAACTATCCCTTTAAGCTCAGCATGCCTAAAGAATACAAATGCTGGAACATTTCTAGGCTTTTTGAAATCAATCATGCATTTTTGCAGTGCAGAATTTGACATGGAAAAATGAATAACATTTTAGCAAAATGATATGTTTGGTTTTAAAGTTTGTACAATGAAACTGCAATGTAACACAAACAAGTACAAACAACAACTAGCATATTATTTTTGGACACTGACCACATACTGCCATGTTTTTTGTTGTGTGTTTTTTTGGACATGGATTAAAAAAAGTGGGTTGGGTTGATACCAGGTTATGAGATGCTAATGTCCAGAAAACATGTTTAGATATACTATGATCCTTATCTTGGTATTTTTTAAAACATCTTGCAGTACACTACTATGTAAATACCACGGTTGAAATATTTGTATGCACATAAACGACTGATCATTTAATTCCTCACAGTGTCTCCATGTCAGGAGTGAGTCTAAAGTACAGTTATTATCAGGAGCTCTTTAGCTCAGAACTGAAGAGAAAGGAAGGACTCGTTGGTGATGTCGTCTTTCCCTTCCATAATTTCTCCACAAACTACCAGTTTACATTACCCCACTCTCTCACCACTAATAACAGGTTATGGGTTGCTAAAATGTGCCACACATCCATTTATCTTACCCACTGACAGGTATTACATTAAATATTGGTTGCCACTGCCACTGTATGTCGTAGAGTAAAAATGGGTCAATGTTAATTTAATGACTCTGAATGTGTTTTTTTCTGTAATATTTTGAAATAGCCACCCAGATTAGATTAGATTATATAGATAGATAGATAGATAGATAGATAGATAGATAGATATGGTTTTTATATATAGATTAGTAGTGCATACTAAAAGGCATAATTGCTAATAAAATGTTAATATAAGAATGAGTAAATTCAACATAATTACATTTCACATGATTGCATATAATTATAGCTTATTGCAAGATATATATATTATATATATATGTTTTTAAATCATTGCAATTACATCATATTTTAATCAAACTGTATGAAAAGTCCAATCAACTGACAAATATAGAACAAACAGTCCGGCGCAGGCCTGATATGTACAATGTTGATGTTTTCAGTGTCAATCCACGACTAAACAATGCAGACTAGTAGAAAATCTTTTAAAATGTGCAGCATCTGTTAAAATACTACTTTGCCACAAGTCAAAGGTTCATTTGTTATGACCTATGGTTAAAAATACGAGCTCAGTCATTGTCTGGACATGTTCCTCAGAATGGAGTGTGAATGGCTTTGACATTGTTCTTCTAGAGCTAACTATACAGGAGGCCATTAAAATGCCACAGTGGAGATGTAGAATTACCTGCTACGCCAAACGTTCCCTCTCCTCACAGATCACATTCTCTTGTGCATCGACCAACACCTTCTGTCAAACATCTTGCATCACCTCATTCACCTCAGCCACGACACCCGTTACTTCTGCAGTTACTTCAAACATTATTTCATTTGTTTATGCAGCCCAACATGGCAACACTGGCTTAACCAATAGTTTGAGTTTGGGGCAGGGCCATCTGTTTGTTCAACCAATGGCAGATGAGTGTTCGGGAAACCTGTTTGAAAACAGTTTTTGAAATTTAGTTTTGTTGCACTAGTGGTAGAGAAATTACACGCTTCAGCTTTAGTAATTTCTGAAAAATGTAATCAAAATCACTCAAGCTGACATGCGGAATGTTGTTTAAAAAGCCAAATGTTGCTGAGGCTGCACTTTCAGATGACTCATGTGTAAATTGTAAAACCAAAAAGTAGTCACAGCAATAAACATATTTTTGTATTCTGTTTTTAATTAATTTAAGTGTTACAGTACACTGTACTTTTTTTTTATTTATTTTTTACAAAAGCTGTCACTGGGGCGGTACGTTTTTAAAAGGTAAACCTTTGTACATGAAGAGCGCATTTTAGTCTCTCAAAGGTACATATTGGTACCATAAGTGTACATATTAGTACCTAAATAGTGCATACAGTATTATAACCTTTTTTAAGGGTACCGTCCTAGTGACAGCTTTTGTACCTTTTTTCTGAGAGTGTAAATGGTGGCAACATACTGATTTGCACTTTTGTACCTATTATTTTCCTTATTGATGGTTTTACATGTAAACAAGTAAAAAAAAGAGACCCTTGATCGTGTTAAGATTCTGTTTTGACAATTAAATTAATCTCTGTCGTAAAGTTACCCCTAAAATTGTCTTATGTCGCCCCATCAGCAGTACCTACAAAGCATTTTGAAAAACACAAATATTTAATATCTATCTATATAAAAGCTTCTGTAATTTGTACCAGTAATCATCAAGTGCATTTGAAGGACAACCCCATAAATAATTCATAACTAGTACTAGAGACCTGGTTTACATTAATGCTGTTTTTGAAGTACAAGAAGCGAATATTTCCATACAAGTATGCTATAATTTCTTGTGCCAAAATCTACTCGAGTGAGGAACATTGAGAACATTGGAAGAATCTTTATTTTTATTGCGGAGGTTCAGATCACATGCCAGCCTGCTTTGCCCTTAAAACGGGCAGTTCAAACAACACTTCATACTCAGCAAGACATGCCCCATCTGAACAAGCAAACCAAACACTAGATTCATGATACAACAAACTTTAAAGTGCTGCTAAATCAACAGTAGGGTCGCATTTCCTAAGCTGAGGTTTAATAAAACAGACCTCCCAGTTTGTATGATGAAATGCGGTTTTGTACCAAAGGACATGTGGTGTTCAATGTCCACAAAAATCACACTCCAATCATAATATGAATCCAATCATAACATAAATATATGACCTGGAGGTTATTGGTGCACAACTAAAGCTTTTTCCGCTTTATTTTTTTGGCCTTTTTGCCTTGACTGGACAGTTTCGACAAAGGAGAAATAACTTGAGTGGGATTAAGACATGATGCACTTCAGATTCGAACCCGCAATCTCTTGAACATGTGCACAATCCACTATGTCACATCTCCAACTAAAACTAAAACCATTGCCTATTTATTTCACATAATAAGCCCATACACAATTCCACTGCTAGCATTAGCGTGACTCTTGAAGAGCGTGGGGTGTGTCACACACACTCACACAGTCCTTGCTAATTGTTGCTATAGTTGACCAGGAGACAGGAAGTCTGTAATTTACTAACTGTCTGAATAAACCTCTTCGAAAGGCTTGGGGGAAAAACAACAACTCATCTTCATTACACAGTCCATTTGTTCGCATGTTTCACAGCCCAATCTTGGATGCTATATAACCAAAATGACTAAAACACCACTGTTGTCATTGTGTCACCCCTTCTGCAATGTAACAAGTCAATGTCAGTTTCACTGCCCTGATATTATGTTCTCTCACTGTAATCTTCTAAGGATTATACTCTGAAATTTAAACTATTCAGCTATTCCCAGAGGAACATTTTACTGCTTAAAGTTAAAGTTTGCACTTTCAGAGCTCAGGTCATGAACTCAGTATGTATGTTTAAATGGGCTTTAAAGTCAGCATGAACTGAAAATTCTATCCGTCTATATTTTTTCTTTCAATTTGTTTTAGTATAAATCTCTCAACTTAATCTTCAATCGCCTCTGACATATGCCAGACTTCACCAATCCTTTCGCCCACTTAAAACCCGCTCCTTTCTTAATTGATAAGCTCGCATTCAGATCTGCCTCCAACCAACCAATCAACAACCACTGGATAGAACCAAGACCCCACATACCTTTAGTTTGTTTCACTCGGATGTACGTCTCAATTCGGATAAGAAAACGAATGCTACTTCTGTTTGATTTAGTTTGGACAAAGACAATAATCAAATTTTTTTTGTTATGCAAGCATTTTAGTCTGAAATTGCATCTTAGATAATCTACTTTTAGAATAATTTGACAAGAAATGTTAGAGTTCAAACTGAGACCTCTGACTTTGGATTACAGACCAATCTGAACACTGTTCGAGACACTTAAGACCCTGATATACTTCAGACGAAATCGAAGAATGAACTGATATGACGTAATTTCGAACGAAATCAGGCCAAAGCGAAGTTCGTTTTGTGTTCGTTTCAGGAGTTCGAACCGGCTTGCCAGAGCAAACTTTCCGGGAACAGTTCGCTCCGGCTGGTAAACAACTTCGAACTCCCATTGGTCCGTGGCCATTACGTAATAGGTAGGAGTGTGCTGAGGCTCCACCTTCTTTCACATGGAACTCTTTTCCAGTTAATTTCTTCTCTTGAGTCTGTTGAAATCAGACGACCGCGAGTGAAAACATGAACACACTGGAGAGCTCCTTTATAGCAACTGAAGTTTTACTTCTGATGAAACGAAACACTGAAACAGTTTTTCATGTTTAATATGGTAAAGCTGCTTGATTTTGTGCAATCTATTGTATAAAGTGATATTTAAATAAACGTGACATGACTTTACTAGAGTGCCGAATTGCAGAGCTCATGGAAACATATCCACGTTGCTATGATAATCAGATATAATACATAATATGCAACTTTATAGTATTAATATACACCCTTTAGGGGTAAAAAGTTGTACCATACTCCCTCAGTGACAGCTTTTGTATATTTTTTTTTGTGTAGGAGGAACACATGAGATATTAAGACCTAATTTGGATGGAGAAAGTGTGTGAGGGAGAGTCTTGAAGCGTATGTTCCTGAATGGTACAATGCCAAAAAAACGTCTCCCTGACCACTTGGCCTGGCACGTCGCCCTGAGGTCTGGAATCTGATGACTGTGCTCAACTAGACCTCACTGGTTTCTCTACAGTTCTGCAGATCCCACTCATTCAGCATCAATATGCTTTTCAGTTCTCATTCAGAATCTACAGAATCATTGTTTAATCTTTTATTTTATTAGCTAGACATCTAGATCCAAATCAGGCCCATCAGGCTAATCCAATAGCTACATGTATTAAATCAATGTTAACACATCTCACAGGGTTTACCGTATAAAGAGGCTAATAAGTTAAAACCAGAGCAGAGCAAGAACAAGGGAACGTGTAAATGCAGAAAGTTTCACCTTAGAGTTTCAGTTAGACTGGATAGTTGTGAAAAAAGTTGCAGCATGGACTTGTGCAGTTATAATGGAGCTTAAGGGTTTTTTGTTACCGTAGTTTTTTTGCTTGGTCGAGCTACACTTCATATGACTCTTCACCAGTGTCCAACAATACATGACAAAATGGGTAATTGAACATTTGAAGCATTAAATACATTGCACATCACCATGCACACAGAAGTGAGGCCAAAGAGATTAACGTGTAAACCTGTTGGACAAAGCCGTGCTACAATTGCATTACATTCTGTGGTTCTGTTAGTCCAATTTCACACAAAAACAGACCGGTAACTAAATCAGTCGAACTAAACCAACCTTCCAGTTGTACACTAGGAATAGATCTGCTTTTATTCTGAAGGCACAATAGGTCAGGGAGGTTTCAAAGCAATGATCCACAGCGCTGGCCTAACTTGACCTTCTCATTCCCTCAACTGTGGGAATGTGGTTTTCTATTGAAGCACGCCAACCTTTTCAGCCGTCCACCACCTCGTCTCCCGCCGCTGAATAAACTCCTCTTGAATAAATTAATTTCCACTTTGACTGCACTATGAGGAGAGCAGCCAGAAGTCAGAACACGGCATCCGGAAACCAATGGATCTATAGTAGCTTTTCTTGGTGTGTTGGTGGTCCTGGTTAGTTATGATGACATTTTATTTTCCTGAATAAGTTTTCCCACATGAAGACCAGGTCAAACCATTTTGTGCTGCCGCTTTCCATCCAATCTAGTGATAAAATAAAACAACTTCAAAGATCTAGAGATCTTGTTAATTGGGTTAATGCTTCTCTTAAAATGTCAGATAATCATTTGGACTTTTTATAACAAGGTAAGGTTCCTACAGTTTTCAAAACGTCATATGATGAGACTCAAATGTAATGACTGGCTCATGTGTTTCTAGATCCTTTTCTTTATCTTATATCAATGACCCAATTGTTGACTACTTGTTGTGGCTTTTGCTTGGTATCTTTTTTATGAAGCCATATACAACTAAAGGACCATGCACAAGCGGAACGGCAGCGCAAGGCCTTTAGTTTGAAAATTGTGTCCACCAAGACAACATGCCTCCACTACCCCTACGCACTGACCTAGACCCTATCATTATACTGAACGCCTTACACAGCAGATGACTTGGTGACTGTTGGCTGTCAACAAGCTCCATTCAGCTAACTTCCTCATGCTTAGATAATGACATGAAATTGCTACAAGATCTAGCAAGTTTCTATCAAATATCATGTTTCCAGATACCAACAGTGTCAAAAATTAAATGACAACATGTTTTTATATTGCTTTAACAAGTTTCTTTTGTATCAGTTTAATGTAATTTCAGGTGAAATGGCTTAAACATCCAAGTTGACTGTACCTAAAAATGTAAGGCAGCTACTTAAAAAAACAAAAAACAAAAAAAACAATTAACTGAATAGTCACACTTATTTAAGAAGAACAAGTACTATTGCATTCAGACATGCAATGGTTTCGGTGAGAATTGAGACTTTGTTTGAGGAAGAGAATCAGCATTCCTTGTGTTTATCTCCGTTTCAACCCCGGCATCTTAAGGAACCCCATAAAATGAAGAGACAGCTGCACCACAGGACTCATGCACTTTAAATTGTCTTTAAATTAGAGTTGGAGGAAGTGCATTTTATGAAAAATGTGCTAACAAAGTTTGGTGACTATAACACTATTCACATGGTAATTTAGCACGGTTTGCCATAGGAATGCATCTAATGTTTCCAGAGATCCCACCATGGACATTTGCAATTAGATTATTGCAATCATTGCAAAAAAAAAAAAAAAAAATATATATATATTCTAACCAAAACTCGGATCATGTGTGTGTTTAGGCATGGAAAAATGTAAATGTACAAACATAAATACATAATTATTGTCAAGATCACAAAATAATAACACTGTACATAATACAATAATGTGCTGGAAAACGTAAAATATTATGTCAAAATATATTATTATAGAATATAGAATATATATATATATATATATATATATATATATATATATATATATATATATATATATATATATATATATATATATATATATACTGTATATATATACAAACACTCACAAACTCTGTTTAGCCAGAGTATTTGCCAAATATGCGCCATTATTAAAATTCAGGCTGATATTAAAATTCTAATATTATTTTGTCTAAATAAACTAGATTTAAGACACCAGTAATTTTAAATGCTAAAATGTGAATTTAGGCATCACAATTTTGCACATTTAATTTTGCACGTTAAAAAATTATTAGTGTGTTTTATATTAACTTAAATTGAGCAGATGACAACAAAGAATCTGAAAAGAGAGGTCCCTCCCCTTCCGGTTGACAACCATGGGACATTATTTCGGAAAAAATATTGTATGTTAGTCAATGGCGAGAGACAACAAATATTTATATCTCGTTTGAATTGTGCCCTGAATTACACATATGATGTTTGTCAATTTAAAATATACATTTTAAAGTCAAGAAAGTCACAGTTTGATGTAAAACTGTTGAGGTATAAGACTGTGAAAATACGTAATTACAAAGACTACAAACCGAAAAGGCGCACATGTGACCTCATACCTTTTCACTCGATGAATGAAGCTAACTTTACTGAAGCTAACGTCTGGCATTTTTTCTATAGTCTTACGTTATAATCGTAACGTTACTCTGTGATGCCTGAGTGTTTTGTACCAGACTGCACACACACGTGTGACGTATAGTGCGAGACGAGAGATGTAGTTCATTGAGCGATTTTTCACATAAAACTAAATGTTACTCTTCTGCTTTATGACAAACTGAGACTTTCATAATTATCTTTTAAATTGACTAACATCATATGTGTAATTCAGGGAACAGTTCGGACGGAATAAAAAGATAAGTTGTCTCTCGCCATTGACTACCATACATATTTTTTCCGAAATAAGGTCCCATGAGCCGGAAGCGGAGGGGCGGGACTTAGGCTCTCTATAAATACAGGAGAATTGAGCATACACAAGTTTTAATCTAACATTTTTTGCTTTCTTTTTTCCTCTTTTTCTTGTTTTAGGTCTCGTTTAGGTTTCCTCACCTCTTGTTTTTTTCATTTCCAGCCATATTTCTTGGTAAATGTCTCCTCTATAGCCACAAAAGACAGTGACTAAGAGACAAAAACAAGACAATCGCAGGTCACATGGGACAGTAAATCGAGCAGGAAAAACGCTCCCGCAGCTTCAACAAGGCTTGATTGTGTCTGTAGTGTATTAAAACCTCTTGTGAACTCACAGCCAGGTGATTGGAGGATGCTAAACCCGGCTAATGCTGAGTGATGTGGATGAGCGTAAGACTGTCTTGAGGATCAAATGTGCACACACTAACACACATGTACTTTCACATGCTCACTCAGTCAATGGGATTTAGACTGGAGTCCTCCCTCCCTCCTTCGCTACTCTAATCGCAGTGTTGTGGTTTTCTCGCTGTGGCTCTGTGGTTGTATTCTCCTCCCTCTCAGGAAACTCTGTCTCTCTCTCTTCGCTGTGTATATAAGTAAGATGTGGGTAGGCTTTTCAGCAGACAGAGAAAAACTATGCTAGTGTATTGTAGATGTAGAGAGGTGTGTGTAGTGTATCATCAGCCGTATGTGACAGAGGCAGCGGCGTGGGATCTACAGGTGAGTGACTTCTAATTACTGACTCAATATATTATACACACATTTAACATGACCCTGTTGACATCAGCATACTCTCAAAATAAAGCGCATGACGAAAGTAGGCACATTCCATCTTCTTATAGCGTTTCTAAAATTGTTGTCTGTGTTGTTCTCAGTCAACTATACTCTATAATTCATTGTTTTCATTTCTGAACATACTTTGTATCCAGAGTTCAGTAAATGTTTTTGAATGACTGTAGTCACATGATTTGTGTTAACCTGTGAAGCAATATGATTTTTTTGTAAAGCTGTCAAAGAGCAATGTTTGCCCTTTTCACCTAGTCACATGATATTAGAGATTTTTGACATTTATCTGTATTGAATTTTTAAGTGTGCATGCTCATTTTCTGTATTTAGATTACATTTGCCGTCATCTAATGCTCACTTAAATGTAAATATTTAAAAACAAACAATTTAATTATATTATTAAATGTAATCGTAAGCAAATCTCAAATTAATATCCATTTTCCATACTGTATGTTAGAATGTTGTGATGCATAAATTCACTCGTAGAAAACAATATAAACCATACACATTTTAATATAGCATAAATACATTTAAAGTCCCCCTGTGGTGAAAATCCAGTTTTGAATGTTGTTTATATCTGTCTATGTGGTGTTTTTAATATGCTTTAAGACAAACCATGTGCAAATTCATAAGTCGACGCCATTTCTGAGTATTTTCTCTTTAAAACTGCAGTGAACCAAAGACATTCTCAAAAACGCAGTTTAAAATCGCTGGTGTTTCTGACGTCATAAACTACCTACCAATCACGTCATCTAGTGGATCTCTAAGATTGTGTGAGTGAGTAGAGGCGGGGCTAATTTGCATATTCATAGAACCGTGTATATATTAAATGAGGCAAGAGTGTAGAGTTACATTCAAGCTATTTTAACGTTTGTTTTTACGTGTTTTTAAAAAAAAACTTGTTTTTTTTCCCAATGAAAATTCGATTTAACATAATTTTGGTGATCAAAGATGAGTTTTAAGGGCTAAAATGATTGACTACCAGGGGGACTTTAATATAAAATTTTATATAAAATTTCCATTTTAAAAAAGTTTCAACAATTCCAACATCCATCTCAAAATAATTATCACTGTAAATATATGTTTGAGAGTGTAGTGACATTTTTTTTTATGTAAAAGTGGCAGGGCAAGACCTCTCCGCAAAGGAAATCAAATGAAAGAAAACCTAATTAGCCCATTCCAAATATATGTTTTCCTCAAAGGGTTTAATTTAAAGTTTACTGTCAGGAAATGTGCCGTGGCACCACTGAGGTCTTTGAACAGTGGCTCTGTAAATATTTTGAAGCGAGTTAATCAGAGGGAAGGGTTTACAGATGAGATAACATACTTCCGGATGAAGAGTTTCTCTTGGGCGACGGCTAGTGATGTTGGAGAAACTGACAGCCTCTACAGTCAAAATTTCCCAGGAGCCCATGATCATTGTGAAGACATCTTGTGGTATAAGGTGCAATTGAAAACATTGTGTCAGTATACCATTTCACCGTCAGCTTTACTTAAAAGTAGCTTAGTGTGTCAGCAGTGCCCAAAATAGGATTCTTTGATCTTCAAGAGATCCCTCATCCTTAAACAATCCACCTCAAAGCAAAGCACGTCCTCAGATTAACCTGACGTATAACTCTGTTTGGGTTCCACCGTGATTAAGATTCCCTTTTTAAGGTTTTGTTTACCATTCGAGCATCAAATACAGCAACAAATAACCAAATTAAGCCTCTTATCTGTGATCTTGGTGTGTGATCTTTGGATTCCAATGACTTTGCTAGATATTTTCCACTTGATCTTTCCTCAATGACACAAAGCTACGGATGTCACAGAACATCATCTCATTTAATTTGAGGCAAACAAACGATTAAATGGAAAGACTCACGTCGTCCTCAGAGCCACAGATATTAAACCACACATCTTCAGAGGTTTCTTTATGGCGGTTCAAGAAACCTCTCTGTCTCTTGTTGTAAATCTAGCTCGGTCATATTTATGTTTCCAATTTGGATCAAATTCACATTCGGATGGGACTGAATGAAGTAGCATCGAAATCCTAACATCAGGTCGACTCCATGCCTTTTGTGGCTTCTCTGAAGCCGTCGCCTGAAAGGTTCCTTTAAAAACCACTCTCACTAAGCCACATGTATCTTAATTACTGCCAGAGAGAGCTGAGGGTTTGAGGAAGCTCGAAGATAAATAAATCTATCTGGAATACAGGCACAATCACTTCAATTCTCCATACCCCAATGTTTTCATTGATGGCTAACCGTAAAGCTTCATGGAAAGTTTTATTCATTCCCGCCACTTGAATCTTCTCGCATACTTCATTGCATAATCATATGAGAAAAGTTGTCACAAGCCTGTTCTGGATTACAGTATTTTAAGTAAAGCCTTTAATAATCATCAATGTGTGAAGGTATTCCATGTGCAAATACCATGAAGATCATCTGTGAAGCTCGGTGCAAGCAGAGGTCTTATTATGCAGGAAGTGGTTTAATTCTTCCCCCTCATGGCACGGGCCTGCCGCCAGTCCTAGGGGAAAAAGGAGCTACAGCGCTCTCAGTCAGGCTCTTTCCACTCAATAACAACCACCACGGGGCTCCACAATTTGCCTTTATCCGCAACATTCCATGCCATACCTCATTTTTCAACCTCTGATTTAGCACATGACTGCCACTAATAAGCTTTCAATGCATGCGTTACCGCCATATAGTGATTGGTTCCATGCCTTGCTCAGAGAAATCAGAGACTCCTGATTATCTGGTACCAAATAACATAATGTACTGTAACATCTTAAAACACACTTGGAGACTTTTTTTTAAATATATATATATATATATATATATATATATATATATATATATATATATACTATCCATACTGTAATAACGAAAGCCAGATGAGAGGTTTTGGATACTGTACTTTACATTCAGTGGTCCTCTTTTTTTTACACTTAAAGTACTCTTTGAAATAAATAAATGGCATTGTATGATATGCCAAAATATCAAATTGTGTGGCATTTGTTGTAAAGACAACTCAAGCACATTTTAAAATGTCTTTTGTGTTTTAAATTTTATAGAGCAATTGATATACTGTTAAAAAATTATCACACACACACTAAACATGAGTGGAACATGTTCATAATTGATATGGTGAACTAAACCTGGTTACTCTGCTAGATCCTGGCCTTAGACTGGTTCAGATCCAGGAATACTACGGCATGTTACACTGGGTACCTACACTTTCAGGCGTTACGTCATTTCTTGTGGTGTTCCTCAAGGCTCAGTTTTGGGTCCTCTATTATTTAACCTATACATGCTTCCTTTAGCTGGTGTAATGAATCAATACAATATTTCATTTCACCAGTATGCAATGACACACACATCTATCTTTCACTTGCACCAGATGCCCACAATTCAATTTCCACCCTACTGGATTGCATAGTGAGCATAACACTGTGGATATCAAAGAACTTTCTACAGCTAAACAAAGATAAGACAGATGTACTTGTTTTCAGTTATTATGATGCACAGAGAACATCTATTGCTACATATCTTGACTCTCTATCACTAAAAGCCTGTAATTAGGTCAAGATCTTAGGAATCATCTTTGACAGTGACCTTAGTTTAAAAAAAAACTTATCAGCAATGTTACTAAAACAGCATATTATCACCTCAGAAACATCACCAAAGTATGTGATATTCACTCCCCTGCTGACACTGAGAAACTTGTTCATGCATTTGTTACATCTAGACTTGACTACTGCATTAGCGTTTTTGCTGGGTTACCAAATAGAGCACTATTAAACACATACTGTACAAGGACTTCAGAATGCAGCGGCATGAATGCCAACTCGCTCTAAAATGAAAAAATCACATTACGCCAACACTCAGATCGTTTCACTGGTTGCCCGTATCATTCAGAATTGGATGCAAGATTCTCTTATTAGTTTTTAAATGTCTTGATGGTTCTAATTTACCCTTCTAATTTGTTGAATAAATATACTAGAGCAAAATCGCTCCAAACATCCAATAGTAACTTATACCAAAAGCACAGCTAAAAATTGGCAACTCAGCCTTTAGTCATTTCAGTCCCAAGCTATGGAACTCTCTTCCTGACAACCTACGAGCAAACGACTCACTATGCATTCAGTACTTACTAGATACCGGATTAGATTAACTAGATTAACTTGAGGGTATCTGACTTCACACACATACATAACACACATATATGTATATGTATATGTATATATATATATATATATATATATATAAATAAATCCACCATGACACAGGCTGCTTAAAAGGCATTGCATGGCACAAAAAAGTAAAGTTAGTTGTTAGAAAAGTTTTCTTTTCTTTTTTTGCAGATGCCACTTGGTTTCACATTTGGTTACATCTAATGCCATGGAATTCATACCTTTTTCTTTGTCTTTTAATGCTCTATCATGCAGACAGGGCATCTGGCGAGGGCAGCTATGATTATGGCTATGTGGGCGCCACACTGGTGAGAGTATGTGGCTGGATTTGGCCATTACCCTTGTGGTTAACTGCTGGTTTGACTGATGACTGCAACCCCCAAAGTAACATTTGACTCATATTCAAACCAAGCTGAAGCACAAAATGTTATGTTTACGCTTGACCTCTCCCTACTTTGCACATTTAACTTGGCTCGAGACTTAGGGCATCACATCCATCTTAAACATGAACACCTTAGCCATTTTAGCAGTAATCTACTATGTCAGCCAACCCAGTGCTTTATTTCTTGAATGTCTATACAGTCATTCAGTAGCAAAATCTTCACAATTTTCAGCTACTGAATTTTAGCCGCATTTCACTTTACATTCAGTCATAATTGCTTTTTCCTTGCCAAAAATATATATTCAAAGTTTGCACCATTGAATTTAGATGCATTCTAATGCTAATTTTAAGTTTGTTCTACAAGAGCATTTAAAACATGAAATCAAAACTGATGTACTTCCTTAATACCCTTTTTACAAATGATTCATCAGTGCATTTTAACATTGAGCTCAATTTTTTGTAAATTTGGAGTGCTGTCAATACAGAGAACAACGACAAAAATCGGTGTTGCCTACACCGTGTTATCCTCTTTTTAAAATTTGCACCCTATTGACTTGAATGGGGCACGTTTTTTATTTCTCTTATCATCCTTGATGTGTCATTACAAGTGCCCAGCCATGTTGAGTGATTCCTTCAGAGTGAACACGAGTGAATCTGACTGCAGTAGATGTGAAAGATATGAATAAAAATGATGTTATATCAGCCAGCGCACATACCTGTATTTAGTTCCTGTTTTCGGTCGAAGTCCAAAGTAGTCGATTGTCGAGTTCACGCGCGTGATCTAAGTAACTAAACCTATGCGCGTCAACTCGACAATCAACTACTTTGGACTTCGACCGAAAACAGGAACTAAATACAGGTATGTGCGCTGGCTGATATAACATCATTTTTATTAATTTCTTTCACATCTCCTGCAGTCAGATTCACTCGTGTTCACTCTTAAGGAATCACTCAACATGGCTGGGCACTTGTAATGACACATCAAATATGTTAAGAGGATAAAAGCAGGTTTAAAACTTGCCCCATTCAAGTCAATAGGGTGCAAATTTTAAAAAGAGGATAACACGGTGTAGGCAACACCGATTTTTGTCGTTGTTCTCTGTATTGACAGCACTCCAAATTTACTAAAAATTGAGCTCAATGTTAAAATTGACCGGAGTTCTCCTTTAAGAAAAACAATCATCTCTGTAATCTTTACTCAAAATGTAATAACTTGCTCTACCTCAAAAATGACTTGTCCAATAAAACCATCCCAGAAGCACAGTCTAATGTTAACCAAAAAGCTATTTAGTAATTGTTTTAGAAATCTCGGATTCAGGTTTGGATCAGTTCTGGTAAGCAACACCCAATTTTCATGATGTAAACCATTTCAAATAGATAAAATCTGGTTGGGAATGCCATTTCATATTGATTTTAGCTACTGTTAAACTTAAGTACTATCAGTAGCTAAAATAGTAGACCATGACACAAGCAAACGACAAGTTAAAAGTTTCAATTCCTGCATGACCTGATAAAATATCTACCTTGAATGCAATGCAAGTGGCCTTGAATAAAAGCATATGCTAAATGTAAATCTTGCAGTTATGGTGTAAAAATGGCATAACTCTGTTAGCTTACCTCAGACTTTGTTTTTGTCCCACACAGGATGATTGACAGTTGCCTGTGCTGAGTCACGTAGCAGAATGCCCGGTGTGCCCTGCGGGGCCTTGCAACACCACACTGTGCCCGTAGCCTGTGCCATCATCTGTTCCTGGCTGTTGATCCTGGTCCATTCTGCCTTTTGCCAGAAACCTGCAAAGCTGCCTCTGGTGGGCCGCAAGCCTTTCCTGGCAGCCTGGAATGCTCCACTGGATATGTGTACATTGAAGTACAATATCAACGTCAACCTTGATATTTTCCACATCAGCGGCAGTCCACGAGCCGTCCACACGGGCCAGAATGTCACCATCTTTTATGCCAACCGCCTGGGTTACTACCCTTTCTACAATGAGCAAGGGGATCCCATCAACGGAGGCCTACCTCAGAACAACAGTCTTGAAGCACATTTTCACAAAGCCCGAAAAGACATAGCCCACTTCATCCCTTCGGAAGACTTCCGTGGACTGGCCGTGATCGACTGGGAGTTCTGGAGGCCACAGTGGAGTCGTAACTGGCACAAGAAAGACATTTACCGACAGCAATCCCGCGAGCTGATCAAACAGGCCTACCTTAATGTGACCGACGAACAGGTGGAGGAACTGGCGCGCTTGCGCTTCGAGAAGAGCGCCATGGAGTTCATGCAGGGCACGCTTCAGCTCGCTACACAAACTCGTCCGCATGGTCTTTGGGGTTTATATCTCTACCCTGACTGTCACAATTACAATGTACATGCACACAACTACAGCGGCACATGCCCCCTACAAGAGAGCCTCCGTAATGACCAGCTGTTTTGGCTGTGGAACAGCAGCACTGCCCTTTTCCCAGCCCTCGCTATACGCAAGAGCCACACAGACAGCATTCGCAACCTGCACTTCTCGCAGAACAGGGTACTGGAGTCACTGCGACTGGCCTCCCTTACCTCATTGCCCTATGATCTGCCTACTTACGTATACACACGCCTGGGGTACAGAGACGAGGCCATGGCTTTTCTGACTCAGGTAAGTTCAATGAGAAATGTAAAATGTACTTTGGGAATCATACCCAAGTTCTTGGTTAAACCCACGCGAATCATACATAAGTTCTTAATACAATTTTACCTTACAGTAAACATCTCATTTTGCTAGTCTCTATACTCACAAACCATTATGGACTCTGAAATCAAGAGCTCCCTCTTGTGGTCCAACAGAATAAATAGAGAATATTAAAAAGGATGTTTGAATGCTGGGTTTGACTATCACACCCATCTCAATGACTACATTTAAACTTATTATAATAATTTCAGTAAAACTTTATGTTTTAAGAAACTGTGGCAGTGAACTAACATTCTAATGATGTTATGTACATATACACACTAATTTATTTTCATTTTACAGAATGACTTGATACATACGATAGGAGAAAGCGCTGCTTTGGGAGCTGCAGGATTTGTCATTTGGGGGGATCTTAATCTCACTTCCTCAAGGGTAAGATTTTTAACATACCTATATCTTCAAAGATTTGTTAACATCAGAAGATTCTTACACACTGGTCAAGACTGCTGTTTATCAGTTACAAATCTGCCTCAAGAATTAAATTCCTAGATCAGGCACTTAAAAAAATAATAATTGTAAAGAGTGTATGGAACAATTCAGATATTTTTTATTTTTATTTTACAGAATTTACCATTTTGAACTTTACCATTATTAAAGACTGCAATTATGAGATTAATTACAATTATTTGTATTCTATTTATTGAACTGTTTTCATGTCTCTCTTTAAGTTTGATTTGTCACATTTAGGTGTCCGTGGCATGAAAAAGTTTGAAAATGCCTGCCCTAAATATTTTCTGCCACACTTTTACGCATACATAATGGCACCAGATATGATTTATCATTGGGAGTGCAACAAAACATGGCATTCACATTGATTTTTTGTTCAATAGAGAACGCATTAATACACATACTTGCCAGCTAACTTTACACCAAGTTCCATGCAGTTTAATGCCACAGTTTTAACTTCCTGAAAATGCCTTTGTCCCCTCAGCACAACTGTTCCAAAGTCAAGGCATTTCTGAACTACAGACTGGGTCAGTACATTACTAACGTTACCCGGGCAGCAGAAGTCTGTAGCGACTTCCTGTGTCAGTCCAACGGTCGCTGTGTCCGTCGAGACCCACAGGCACCACACTACCTGCACCTGAGCCGCGGCAGCTATCGGATCCTGTCCAACCGGAACGGCACCTTCACTGTGACCGGATTGCACTCTCAGCACGAGCTCCAGTTGCTCGCCGAAAGGTTCCAATGTCACTGTTACCAGGGGTACGAGGGAGACCGCTGCGATAGCATAGAGCCTGAGGAGACCGAAGAGGACAACATGATAAAAGAGGACGTGGACGAGGAGAATAAGAACGAACCGGAGGTCCACAAAGACATAAGGGATAATGCTGTGCCTTTACAAAATGCCTTCATCCTCACTGCTCTACTCCTTTTGTTGAACTTCAGTTGTATTTAGAGGTGAAGTGTGTAATTTGTTCACCACCAGCATCATCAGGTGGAACAATAATCAAATGTTTCCCCAAACACTCCCCCTGTCTGTGATTGGTCAATCAAACAGATAGCCCCGCCCCAAACTCACACCATTGGTTAAAGGGATAGTTCACTTTAAAATTAAAATTCTGTCGTAATTTACTCACCCTCAAGTTGTTTCAAACCTGTATTAATTTATTTCTTCTGCTGAACACAAAGGAAGATATTTTGAAGAATGTCAGTAACCAAACAGTAGACAGTACCCATTGACTTCCATAGTAGGAAAAAAAAATACTATGGAAGTCAATGGGTACTGTCTACTGTTTGGTTACTGACATTCTTCAAAATATCTTCCTTTGTGTTCAGCAGAAGAAATAAATTAATACAGGTTTGAAACAACTTGAGGGTGAGTAAATTATGACAGAATTTTAATTTTAAAGTGAACTATCCCTTTAAGCCAGTTACTGTGTTGAGCTGGACGGATTCAAAAACAAACAGAATAATGTTTTGAAAACACTACAGAGCCAATGTTTACACTAGTGGTCAACCAATATGGATTTTTGATGAGCTATGACAATTTCTTAAGCCCCTTTCACACAGAGATTCTGGAAAATACACTGGTAATGTGTCCCGGGATCATTTGATTTGGGTTCCTTCACACTGCCAGTGATTTTCTGGAATCTGTGCATGCATTCACATACATCCCGTAAAGACATGTTACATCAGGATGTGATTGCAGACATTTTTTCGTCCTTCCTTTGTTCCTTGACGAACACAAACTTTTTCTTTGTTCGTTGACAAACAGAAACTTTAATTTAAATTTTCTGGGATCAACACTCCATGTGAAAGGGGCTACAGAGAGCAAAATGGCTACTAAATTACATATATCATCAGCGATAAAGACACTAAATAATATGTTACATAATATTTACAAAATTTGACATTAATAATTTGAAAAAAAATCTGTATGAAACAAAAAAATTACTATAAAAATTATATGGAAACTATATGAAACTTTATATATTAGAAAGATAAAAAACTTTATATATATAAAGATTTTATATATAAAAAATGTAAGACACTTCACCTTTAAGAAAAAGTGGTCAAAGCTTCACTTGATGGCACATCATGACTTAGGTTTTAATAGGTTTTAATATTTGTGATTTTGGATTATTGAAAAATATAATTGTTACAATGGTGCTGTGTGATAATGTAGATGAGATGCGAGCCTTGTTTGCACAAACTTCAGGCTGAATAGATTCGAATAACTGTACTGGATGAATGCTCAATGGTTATGTTAATTTGTCAATGTTTTTTGACAGGAAAGGTCAAATCTATGCTGTTTTTACAAAGCACTGACACCAAGATGCTTCCCGTGACGTATATTAGCAAGCTTATCTCAAACATCACTGCTTGCTGTCAGAGCACTTCAAAGTCAGGGAGCGCTGGGTATACCAATATTACTTAAAATTAGGTAAGATCCACACATGATATACACGTGTCATGATAGCTACATACCAAATCGCTCAACATAATATAATTACAGACTATATGACTGACTTGTGCTAGTGGAGCAAAATAATCCTTAGCCTACTGGATAAAGTCATAAAATATTATGTGCCTCAATTTATAATATGAATATTTTCAACAACAAAAAAAGAAAAACAGATAGGCTACACAAAGTCATGTTACTGTTCTAATCAAATACAGTACAAATGACAAATGTCATTATAATCATTATATCATTCTTCATATTTTAAGGTTTTATCAATATTGCACAATAGAATAAATCATTGTACTCGTCAGATTAATGATGAGCAAACTCAGTGGACACAACCAGAATTGAAGCTAGTTAAATTTCATTACAAAAAAGTCCCTCAAATTCCTGAAATGTGTGTTAAACCAAAGATTATAAAGATGTATTAATTTACAAAGGTAAGTTTGCATTTGCTAAACTACAGAATGCTGTGGTGGGTGAAAACACATTATGATTGTATGTTAAACTGTGCTTGTCTTTTTTGTTCTTGTCTAAATGAAGCCAGAATGATTGATACTAAAAACATAAAAAGGTATATACCTCAGAATCTTTCAGTACTTTGAATACTTTTGATTAGCAGAATCTGCAAATTTTTAGAAACGGTTTTAGATGTGATTGTATTCCATGTCCAGTTTCAGGTTGAAGGATAATTGGACCGTGTTTTATCCCTATTGTCTGACCCGTTCTGATTCAAGATAAACATTTTCTCAAAAACTGCATTTTGTAGCATGTAAACAGTAGTTAATATGAGACATTATCAGAGCCTTCAATATCAGTCAAAGTGTCTTTTTTTACCTCAGTGCTAAACTTTGTCAGTGTCCAAATATATTTCCACAGAGCTCTTTTTTCATCTCAAAGTCTTATATGCAATGTGTAATATTTTTTTTACATTAAGCAATACAATTAACCAAATACTCGAAGACAAATGTTGCTTGACTCTTGATGCACTGCAAATAAATTGTAACCTGGTCTTGATTTTCATTGTCAAAATTTTCTTTGAATTGAAAAAGGAATTGCAACTAAGTTAACTGTACCTTCATTTACAAACAAAATCTGCTGACATTTTCATGCCTTCATCAAATACACTGTGTAAACATTCACAGTGCAGGGTGGAAAATGTATGTGACTTAAAAGTAGAGCCTCCCTCTTTGAGTCATTGTGAGGATTTTTAACCAACTTCTGTTGAGCTTCAACTGCCAGACTGACGGCTGTCACGTGTGGTTTTAAGAAGACAGAAGTATAAAGTTCCAACACAAAGTTTAATGATAAATATCCAAAAGGCAGGCAAAAAGGCAACACACACGGTGATTGGACAGAGAATGAATGTGAGGGACCAACTTATATAATAAACACAAATGAGGATGCTTTGAACACAGCTGACACATATTAACTAATAATGAGGAGCAGGAAAACTGAACAAAGAAACACATGATGAACATAAAAACAAACTAAAAGTCCATTATAATGAAACTAACTGAACATAATGTGACAACGGCATACTTATATATACATATTTTTTCCTGCAAAACCATTCATTTTGCCATTGATAATTGAAAGCTATCCAGACCGGACCCTGAGGCAGCCCACAAGGCCCCTACTGTACATTACAGTTGGGATGAGGTTGTGATGTGCCTCAAAAATTCAGGTAAATACAAAGATTTGATCACCCATCTCAAAGAGCGATTTCCATTTTTTGTAGCCCAAGAACATTGAACGTTTACACTAGTCCTAGGTACATACTGTATATATGCTTAGTCTTGTGTTTTTTAAACATTGACCCCTGTTAATATTTAACAAGAACCTGAACAAGCTACATTTTCTCCTTGCTACCCATTTCACTCGGTAAGACTTTATTTCTAAATCTCAAACAATCCACCATTTAAAACCATGCATTTTATTTTAATAATCTTAAAGGCATCTCCTAGAATTTCAAAATG